>OMLM01018171.1:0-29594 GCA_900302695.1 Helostoma temminkii | reverse complement strand
GCTTGCTGGACTTTCTTGGATGCCCTGAAGCCTTCTTAACAAGAATTGAACCTCTTTCCTTGAAGTTCTTGATGATCCTATAAATTGTTGATTTAGGTGCAATCTTAGTAGCCACAATATCCTTGCCTGTGAAGCCATTTTTATGCAATGCAATGACGGCTGCACGCGTTTCTTTGCAGGTCAACATGGTTAACAATGGAAGAACAATGATTTCAAACATCACCCTCCTTTTAACATGTCAAGTCTGCCATTCTAACCCAATCAGCCTGACATAATAATCTCCAGCCTTGTGCTCGTCAACATTCTCACCTGAGTTAACAAGACGATTACTGAAATGATCTCAGCAGGTCCTTTAATGACAGCAATGAAATGCAGTGGAAAGTTTTTTTCAGGATTAAGTTAATTTTCATGGCAAAGAAGGACTATGCAATTCATCTGATCACTCTTCATAACATTCTGGAGTATATGCAAATTGCTATTATAAAAACTTAAGCAGCAACCTTTCCAATTTCCAATATTTGTGTCATTCTCAAAACTTTTGGCCACGACTGTATATGCATATGTGTATTATACATATACATCACAACAAAAGTCATCTCAAGGCACTTTACAGTGTAAGTTTTAAGATTTTACAATACAATTAAAAAATAGGAAAAACCCAGCAAATCCCCCTTGAGCAAGCACTAGGCAACAGTGGAGAGGAAAAACTCCCTTTTTAGAAAGGAAGAAACTTTCCAGGCAGGTCACAAAACAATAACAACAACAAGCAACTGGCAGGCCAGCAACTGAACTCATGGAATACACAGCTTCAGCAGCTTCAGGGAAGAGAGAGAGAGAGAGAGAGAGAGAGAGAGAGAGGCACAACTACGGGAAAGAGAAGACACAGAGTTAATAACAAGCAATGGTGGTATATATAATATAGATGGAGAAAGGAGGAGGAGCTCAGTGTGTCGAGGGTTGTCCCAGCAGTATAAATCTATAGCAGCAGAATCATCTAACCCAGCTCTAGCTATAAGCTTTATTAAAAAGGAATGTTTTAAGCCTAGTCTCAAAAGTAGAGACAGTGTCTGCTTCCTGAACATGAACTGGGAGCTGGTTCCACAGGAGAGGAGCTTGATAGCTAAAGGCTCTGCCTCCCATTCTACGTTTGTAAACACTGAAAACCACAAGTAGACCTGCACTCTGAGAACGAAGTGTTCTGCTGGGATGATATGGTGCTATGATATCTTTCAGATGTATATTCCATACATTTTTTTGCAATTCTGTCAGCATCACAGGGTGACGTCAGATTCAGCAAACCTATTTTTGTCAGGTTGTCAGAAGTGAAGCAGTTCACAGGAAACACACCCACTTTGCCTTCAAATTAAAGCACACACAAGTTCTCTATGTACCTTGACTATACAAGAACAGAGAGCATTGTGTGTTGTTTCTCATTATTCACCAATGACACATGGAAACGGTCACATATCCAGAAATGCTGAATGTAAGTATGCAAAATTATAGTTATCTGCGGTTATCTGCAATGACGGTTTAGGATATCTACAATTACATTTCGACTACATTCACACTACACAAATGTGTAATCTATTGATGACTCGTCATAACTTAATCTAAAATCTGCTCCTACATTCTGACTAATCAAAATGTGAAAATTAAATATGCTATTTGACTAGTCAAACTGGTCAAACTAGTGTCTTATCGTTATACACAGAACTTTTATTTTGGAAGTGTCCGGAAGCCCCGTGTTCGCTCTCCGTCTTTGTGCGCTCTGGGGGTTCCCAGTCCGTGTCCAGAGGAGCAGCGGAACAAACGCTGGGAAAGAATTTGGTTAAAGTCTGGGTCAGGACTCAAGCGGTTATCATAGTCACACACACTGATCTAGGATCGTTCGGTCAGCGGAGCCACTCCGGGTCCATGGCCTGATCTGTACCGGCGGCCGATCAGCTGCAGCTGAAGCCTTCGAGATGCTCCGAGCCTTCTGCAGTTGCACAATAACACCGTCAGCGAGACCGGCCCGGGGATACAGCTATGCTTTTCAGACGGAGAGCCAGGTAATGTTAGCTCCCGATGAGGAGCGGGAATCATCGCGGGGTTTAACAGCACATTGACTGGATGCAGTGATTGTGGCGCTGCGCTGTGGTCCAGCGGGCAGAGAGGAGGACGTGTGGGTGGAGGACTGGAGGGCTCCGTCACAGGCAGTGGCCTTTTCTTGTTTGATTTTTTCAGGCCAGCTGCAAGAACCAGTCCTGCGAGTTTGTGTGTGTGTGTGTGTGTGTGTGTGTGTGTGTGTGTAGGGGGTGAGATCTGAATCCTCTTTGTGTTGTACTGGAGACTGTGGGGGTGGAGACCACTGCTGATTCCTTCTATTTCCTCAGCCTGTACATGCGTTGCTGTGAGATGCACTGATTATTAGGACATCTGGACATGTCCTCCCCATCACACCGAAATATTATTACACAGTAGTACTGTAGTCAGCCTGACTGTGGAAACACAGTATTTATAGTGACAAATCATCATGGCAGGTTAAAATAACTCAAGATGTTTATGTATGTTTCATCTCACAGGTTGCAAGTTTTAGAAGCAACATCTGAGTATATTTAAATATGAATACATGTGTAAGACATTAACTTTTTGTTCGCTGATTCATTCTACTTAGTTCTTATTAACTGATTAAGAACATCAAACAAAAAACATGTAAAATATTATGTTAACAGACTTTAGGCTGGTTCTTAGGTTGACCAGTGTCAGACCAACATCATTTTAGCTGAGCCACTGTAACACCTGAAGTTCTGTTAAATGGCGGAACTTTTGTTTTGTAAACCTTTAAAAAAATGATTTACAGTGTACGATAACTTCCTGTTTTGGCCACTGTAGCTCTATAAACTATTTGACATTCCTGTGTGCTACTGTGGTCTGTTTACACTACCATTTACAAGTTGGGTGTCACTTACAAATGTTCTTGTTTTCCATGAAAACATACATGACACGTGTTTCAATAAGAGATCTAGCAAAATGAATAGGAAGTTGAACATAAAGATTTTTATATTATATAATAATTGTCAAAGAATTTTTGCAGCCAGTTCCGTAGACCATTTTAATTGTATGTTTGTTGAGTTAACAGACTCTGCCCCACGTTTCCTGAAGCAGCTCCCGCATATTAGACTGGCTTACTTACTATATGTACTTACTTATGATATGTACTTACTTACTATATGTATTTACTTACTATATGTACTTACTTACTACATGTACCATTGGGTTAAACTGCTCCCACAACAGCTCAGTAAGGTTCAGCTCTGGTGACTGTGTTATTTAACCTTATGTTAAATACATTAATAGTTTGATCAATACAAGATCAAGGTATCTTGGTCAAATGACTTCTGTTGTGATCTGGCGTTATACAGAAAATAAAATTAAATGAAATTAACTTGACCTTCTAGGTGGGGCAGGCTCTGCCATCCCTCCTTATATAATGGTAGGGAAAACGCTGGACACAATACCAGCTGACTACTTCTTTCCCTAAATAGCTCTTTCATAGTTTGGGGCTGTGCTTTGGGTCATTGTCCTGTTTTAAAACTGGCTCCAATCAAACACTGTCCGCACGATATGACGTGTAGCAAAATGGAGCCAGCTTTTCTTTTCTTCATCAATTTTACCCTTTAAAAATGTCACACTTTACCACCACCAAGCAGCCCAGAGTTTCACATGACCTTCGCCATGCTTGCTGCCTGAATTTGAGTCAGTATGTGAACACACATTGTCCTTTGTAGTTTTTATCTCTTTTATTATAAAGTGCAGCTTCAGTTGGAACAAAACGATTTGTGAGTGACATTCTGCACACACCAATTTGCATTGTGATTGGCCAGAGGCAAAAAGGTGATAAAATCTTTGGCAAGTTAATGACAAGCAAGAAAACTGCTTTGAAAAATTCACCTCCTGTGCACATATATGAATATGTGCATATGTAGTTCTGTTTAAAGAAGCTCATCACCGTAAACTATTTAATAAAAGCACAAGAATAAATAGATTCTTATCATATGAAACATTTATCCTAATTTATTAAAAACTAATAAATAAAACTCATCTGTCTCAAGTAAGGTTGACTTTTCACAGAAATATTACAACTTAAGTTATGTGCACTCAGTCTTCTATTTAAGAAGTTGTAATAACACAATATACACATACACATATGTCTGACACAGCTTTGTCCATTACTGAATAGACTATAACATGTTACTGTTTACAACTTATAAATTTAAACTGAAGTTGTGAGCTCTGAATCTGAGAACTTTTGACAGAAAACAACAACATGTATAGATTTTCACTCGGTCTCACCCTGTCTGTACCTGCATGAACACAACTTCTAACACAAGACCTGAACAAACATTCCCAACTTGTTCACTACCACTACCACCAAGATTTCCCATGAGGCCTTGCAGCTACACCCACTCAGCGATGTTTTCTGAGTACTAAGCAGATAGGTTCTCACACAAAGCAGTGAACAACATCCTCACCATTCTTCCAGTCCTCCGTGCAGACAAGTCTGAACCAGTTAGGTTCTGTCTCTCTCCTGGTGTGTGTCGAGGTGAACCAAGAGGTTCACTGCACCTCAGGTTCTCTTTCGTGGCAGCATTTAATCCTCTGGGTTACTCAGACACAGTGTGTGTAATGAATAGATCGTGTCATTTATTTTGTAGAATATAGACACAATAACTCTCTATTACATTTCGGAGTTCATATGAATCATGTAGTATAAAACCCAAATTATTGAATTTATAAGGAACCAAAAAAACAAGTACAATAGAGAATCTATTAGAGAAGTGTCTAAAGATACTAGACTAGAACTACTCTGAAGAAGTAGTGCTTCTTAAGCCATTTCTTTATGGTTTTCAGCTGTGTTACCATAATTACAGTTAGCAGTTAGCCTTTTTCAGTAGATAAACTTAGCAGATCCAACTGGACACGCGCTCTTTCCATTTATGGTTAACAGTGTCTACACTGTAATTCTGATCAGTGTAATAGATAAGAATTATGACTATCTTTCAAAAACAAGGACAGGATAAGACTGGACATGCTACAACAATGCTCTTGTTGTGTAACAAGGTCAAAGAGAGTGTTTTCTCAGGCTTTATTTGTTAATTTACATTGGTGTACAAAATTTAAATATAGTATTTGTTCGTCTTTACACTAGCAGGTGTTAAAGTTTCCTGAATAGACTCCTTCTCGTTTCTGGGTTTGATAGGTCAAAAAACAGGGTTTAGTATGAAAACAAAACTGATGCTGAGGTTAAAAATCACTACCAGTCGAAAGAAAAGCAGATTTTATAACATCTAATTGATCCATACAGTGGAGATTTTGTTAATATTGTAATTGTTTTCTAAAGGAATATTTACATAAACATATAGACATTAGTACTTTCTTCCTCATTAGCATGTTATGTTGTTTATTCATTTATAGGAGAACTGATCATTAGCAGTGATGGCAACACAGCTGAAGATGTCAGGAATTTCTCGAAAGCAGACTAGGACAGAGGAGGGATGGTTAAATAAGGATTTTAATATGAACACATAAGAGCTAAACACAAACACAAAATCACTCCAAAGGAGGAAAAAGGCAGCTTACTAACGAAAACCAGAATGAACAACAACATGTATTAGTAAACCATTTGAAATGATTAATTATTTACATTTATATATAATTTACATTTACATTTATATATAATTTTGTCATAAAATATGCTCAGCTCTTTATCTGCGTTATAGGAATAAACAAATATTACGTCTTTAGTGTATTTGCCAGACACTCACAGCAGAAAGTTGGCTGTAAACAGTAAGTGAACCCTCAGCTAATAACATCAGGAGTCAGGAATGAGCACATCTGGAGTGCAGCCAGTGACACCAGACTGGAGACTGTGCGTTAGGCGTTGGAGCTGCTTTTGAAGCTTTTGTTATGGCCCAACGTTCCTCCCTGACATTGTGCAGGTCTGATGCACAGCTGTTATTTAAAACCATAAAGTAAAAGTTAAGCACTTGTTCATGAGAACCGTTAACCACCGTACAGTAATGTAATGATAATGTGAAATCATGCTCCAGCCCTACACCTGACCGTCCCACTGAAGTTTCAGAGTAGTTCCCAGCTCACTGGATCTCAGGCGGCTTAGTTCTCTCCCAGCCCCACACTTCATTCTGACTTAATGTATTCCTTATTGTATATTCTCTCTGATACAAAGCTAAAGGAAAAAACTGTATGACTGGGTTTATAAGCTGAGCAGAAAATGAACCTGTGAAGAGTCAGTGTTTGTGTCTTTGGAGCTCAGCAGGTCCTGTGATCTCTGAATGATTTGAGGATGTTTTCCTCCCTGTGATGAGGAGGATGATGATGCATTAGTCATGTTTGTGTTATGACTCATCCAAATCCTTCTCTTTCTCCCTGTTTTCAACCCCCCACCCCCCTGAACACATCTCTTCGTCTCCTCTGTTTTATGACATCATCTTGTGTGGTCCGTCATCGCCCCCATAACCTCTGTTGCTCTCTCTCATTCATGTCCATCTTTCATCAATTCACCTGCTCCATTGCTGCTGCTCCCTACCATTGTCCCTCCTCCCCCTCAACACTAACCTTTTCTCTCTCAACATTTTATATACTTCTTTCTTTATTTCTCTTCTATTCTTTGTGCCTATCTACCTCCTCCATCCACCCACTCCCTCTACCCTTCCTCCCTGCCCTCAGGATGTTACGGTGGCTGGTGTGTGGTCGGTTGGGTCCAGTCTGGATGTGGAAAGCACTGCTGCTCTTCGTGGCTATTGCTTTTGCCAGCCAGCTGTTGGGGGTCATCTTCAACAAGAGGTATTGGATTTCAGTTTGAATTTCAGCTGCTGTTTCACATCCACTCTTTGCATTACATGAAAGTGTCATTGCATTAAATATGTGTCTAGGAATCCAAAATGTGTGAATCTCATGTTTAAAATTCTTACTTTTCCCCTTAGTCTGACACAAACATCAGAGCTACAGTCATGATGTTTCACTAGTGCTCCTTGCCCCAGCTTGTGCTTGTGCTTGTTTTAAATTCTGAAAGTACTTCCACAATCATCACAGACTCATCACACAATCAAAAATAATCTGGTCTGGTCTAAGAAAATATCAGTTCTGTCGATATTTCATGTAAGATGATGTAATGTAGCTTGTACCAGTCCTCTGTGCTCCTCTTTAACAAGAGTCTGTGTCTTACTGGAAATGACCTGGAAATATAATACACAGCATAGCAATGTCTTCTGTTTAGCAAAAAAAGTTGTTCCCTAACTTTGATGTGCAGTTTGGAGGTGAAACAAAAAGTTAGGCTGAGGATGTTTTTCAAAACCAAACCACTTCCTGACTTTCTGCTGACCCAATCATTTCTCATAACTGGCCCTGAATCTACAGCCTACCACTGTATATGAGATCTGACATAATAATGCACACACAACTGCTGACAGTATAATGATATATAATGAGTTGTCTGATGAATCTGAATTCCCAAATAAAGGAAACTTTCATATTGTTTTTGTGAATGTGTGGACAATCATAAAAATACAGCTAGAGCTGTTAAAGTAAAAGTTCATTTTGATCAAACTGTCAAACAGTCAAACTGATATTATGACTGTGTTTCATGAATTCAAACCCATTTGTGTGATATATTAGTATCATATGGGGAAAAAACCATAAACACAGATTATCTGTTAACATTTTAACAGTGTCATTGTCGTATATAAGGACACAACAGTGGGACACTGAGAACAATCTAACATTATTATTTAATCTAGTAAGAGCTCACAGGTATGTGATCTGTACTTGCTGTTGTAACCCAAATCCCCGTTCCTGCATTTGTGTGTAACCAAAGTTACAACTATTCATGCCACAGTCCTGACATCAAGTAGTAGTGTGGGACTAGAGTCCTGTAGATAGACCGTTTGATAGTTTGGAATTCACTACAATAGTGTTACTTAGTCTCCATGGTACTGTCTTCCTCTCTCTCTCCTCCAATGCTTTCCCTCCCTTCTTCACTGTGGACTCTCAGGGAGGCTCAGGTTGCAGCGTGTCTGCCTGGTCAGAGCATTTTATGGTGTGGTGTTATTCCTAGGCAGTACAATACTGATATTGATATTTTAGTAAGTAAAATGAGGCTATTATAATTAATGGGGCACTCACCTGTTTATCCCTAGAACTGTGCTATACAGCTTTATGCAGCTGTCAGTAAGGCTGGACCCAATTATTTGAATACTTATTAGTTGGAGAAGTATTTGGTTGTGGGCTGTTAATCCTATTTGGATATTTCTATTCCTATTCTTATTCTTCTTACTAGTTGTAACATATCAGTTATAGTTGACCTCTTAGTGCACTATTAAATGTGAAAATACATAAAGGGCGTCTGAAATCCTTCCACTCTCTGCATTGAGTGTTATGTCTTCAGTTTGCTGTTAAAGTGAAACCAAACTTCAGCTGTGTGGGAACACTAACACTGAATGATGCCAAGACAAAAGCTGTGTCCTATTTGAGTCTGGCTTAACATAGTGACACATAGCTTGAATAGGACTGGAGCAGTGTTTGAGAAACACAACAAAAGTCCACTCTGGCCCATGCAACAGCACAGGATTTGAAACAGTTTGACATGTGATGTAAAATTAACATGATTCTTTCTTTCCCTCTGTCCTCCAGCAATGTCCAGCCAGCTGCTCGCTCCATCTTCTCATCCCCTGATGCTCAGGGACCCTCTCTGGGCCCCTGTCATCCCCACACACACATCATGTTCCTCAAGACCCACAAAACGGCTAGCAGCACCGTGCTCAACATGCTGTACCGCTTTGGAGAGGAGCGGGACCTCCGCTTTGCCCTGCCTATCGCTTACCAGCTTGGCTATCCTCTGCCCTTCAATGCCCACAGGGTCAAAGGCTACCGAGGTCCCAGAGTCACAGAGTTCCATATCATGGGCAATCACATGAGATTTAACAAACTGGAGGTGAGTTATGCAGAAGAGGAGGGAGAAAGGGAAATTTGACAATGGGACAGTGATGATGGGATATTCTGTAGTGAAGTGTAGAAAGATCAAACAGGTCAGATTATGTACTGAGCAAGTGTATTTGCTTGGTGAGTTGTCATCCATTTGCAACCTGAGAGCTTTCTCAGCTCTCCATTTATCCTAGAACAGAAATAATCAAGAATATGATTGTGAAGTGCAGAGACACAATTATCACATGATCTGACATGGTCCTTACTCACAGACTACTCGGCCTGGAAATGTATAGTCTTGCTGAGCGTACCAAAGAGTCTGTGATCTGCAATCTGTGCACCCAGATCAGCATGCTGTAGCATTTTCACTCACTAGTCTTTCGTCCAGGTGTCTGTCATACTGTCCCCTATGTATCATTTGCACTGTATATTTGCACTTGAGCATGTGCATAATTTTTACTGCATAGCTTGCCCACAGTACCAAACTGCCACTTCCCTCCTTCTGTGCCTTGGTGGCTAAGGTGCAGTTGTGTTTACCTATCAAACTAAATTCTTTCTTCCTAAATGAGTAGACTGGTGCACATTGCAAAAACATTTGAGGCGCCTTATATTCTACAAAGAATCGAACTATTGTTGTAGTGGAGTTACATTACTGGAGCATCTCAAATAAGTTAATAAATAAGTTCTTGTCTTCCTTTCGTCAGGTGGAGAAGGTGATGCCGGCAGACACATTCTACTTTTCTATCATCAGAGACCCGGTGGCTCTGGCTGAGTCATCCTTCGCCTATTACAAAGAAGTAGCACCTGCCTATCGGAAAGCCAAAAGCTTGGGGGATTTTTCTGACGACCCAATGAAATATTATGACTCTCGTCTCCGCAACAACCACTATGCCCACAACCTGTTGTGGTATGACTTTGGCATGGATCACAATGCTAATTTCTCTGTTGCACTAGCTCAGCAGGGTGTGGCCATGATCCGTCGTACCTTCAAGTTGATTCTAGTATCTGAGTACTTTGACCAGTCCATGATCTTGCTGAGACACGCGCTCTGCTGGCCACTGGATGCCGTCGTCTCATTCAGCCTCAATGCTCGGCAGCAGAAGCCCAGCGGCACTGGGGGGAAGAGTGGAAGCTGGGTGGACAAAGCAGCTGCAGCTGCTGGTGTCGGTATTAGAACTGTCCATTCCCAAGCCAAGACAGCTCCCAATCTGCCTTTAACAGAAGAACAGCGGGAGAAGCTGAAGCAGTGGAACGCGTTTGACTGGTACTTGTACAAAGCCTTCAACAGGTCCTTCTGGGAGGAAATCAACAGGTTTGGTCACGCTCTGATGGAGCAGGAAGTAGCTCTTCTCAGGTTGCGGAGGGAAAATCTGGCCCGGGGTTGTCTCAGGGATGGTGGAAAACCTGTGGAAGCACACCGGATCCGAGACAAAAACATCCGGCCGTTCCAGAGTGGGTTAGTGAAAATTCTCGGCTATGAGCTCCACCCGGGGTTGGACAACGCCACCAGGACAGCATGTCTGAGAATGATCAGGCCAGAGATCCAGTATAAAGATCTGCTGGATGCTAAACAGTTTCCACGCACTGCAGGAGGCCAACCTCAGCCAGGGCAACAGAGCCAGGGAATGATGGCCGCAGCTGCTGGCTCTATTAGACAAAACTCGCCCAGGACAGGAGAGCGGCTGGTGGGCGGAGAGGCTGGGGGGAGGACACTGGAGGAGGAAGAGAGAGACTGGGATGGAAGCCGTTTAATAACGAGCAACCACACTTTGACACAAAGACAAGAAAAAGGAAGGTTGAGATAGGGTACATCCCAATTCCCTTAATTTATCGGTAGTTGCTTGCCCTGGAAGTTACTCTGGTCCTCCATGTTGAAGGCCATCCCAAAGCCTCTTATTTTGCTTTGAGGATCGAGGAACGATGTTTGGGGATGAGCGAGGATACGCAAGATGATACTTCGTAGTCTTTTATTGGACAGACACATCCCTTTAGTGGAAACCTGTTGGTGATTGGCTGCAGCTGATCAGACTGAGCTGAAAGCGCATCACAACACCAGCACAGTTTTATACTGAAGTACACCGATAATATTAATACAGACCAAGTCTAAGACACCCACGTTTTTATTTTATTTATCAGATCCGTCATCTGGATCTGAATAATGTTGTCAAGACACAGCAGAGTAGGAACGTGGGTATAAATATACCCTGCAATACATTTACCTAATTGGTTAAAATAATTTCACCATTTCTATTTGAATTTCTAAAACTTCATATTATCAGAATCTGGATTAAGGAGTAATCAGTCTGTATAAACTCAAACATACAGAACATACACATGCAAGTGTGTATAACTGTGGGTCCTAATTATTTTTTGGACAATTACAAATTCCATTTTAACAAAAATGACAATGGCAACTCTGAAGTCTGACTGAACCACATCTGAGCAACAGCTGAGCCGTCATCAGAAGCAGATGCTGTGGGAGAGGACCGTTCAAAGGAAAGGACTCATGTCTCCAAAAACTAATTTCCTCTGTTCCTCGGTTCTTCTCTGCACGTGTTGTTTTCCTTGTATCCCACCATGCATCTTTAGTGGGAGGGATTAAGATGCAAGAAAAAGACGCCTGTGAGGCTAAGAATTAAGGGAATTGGGATGTACCCTCAGTCTGAGGTGAGTTTCCTTCCTTTGAAAAAACGAACAACATGAAACTGAAAACTGAGCCAAGTGCAGTTTACACTCTTCATTTGCACTTCCACTTTTGGCTTGTGGCTTATTTAGCTAAAAGCTGAATTTAAGTTGTGTAATTCTTGTGGACTTAACCTTTGACCTCTGAATACCTTCGTTTCCATGACTTCAGTAACACACTGAAGGTGTGTTGTGGGTTCTGTCTTCTTAAAGTGACAGCAGACACACACAAGCCTGTTCTACCCAATGTTTATATTGATATTTTGAAGAATTCCATGTCAAACGTGCTATCTGCGCACATGCTGCTAGGTGAAGTGTGTGCCTGTCAAGCAGTACCATTACATGAGTCACTGAGCTAAGCAGAACGCCTGGTGGCCTCTGAACGTTCTCCTGGAGTTGAAACTATTTCTGGAAGAAAGACTCAGCAGTGTGGATGAAGATATATTCTAGAAATGGTCTGCTGCATAATGGAAAAGATTTTTAACTTGTTTCCAAAGCCGTTAATTGTAAACAAAAAAAGATGGTAGCTGGAAAAGTTACATTTACCAAGTGTAAAAAAACATCTATTGTCATACATCATACATTCCTATATTAACATTACTGTATTTACATTGTATATAATTTACAAAACAGGCAAGTACATATGTTTTCCATCAACTTGAACTAACTAGGATTTAAAAAATCATCATTGTATGTCTCTCAGAAAATCTCTGTGGCTTGAATCTAAGGGTAATATACAAACTGGGGTTACAGTATGTTTACACCACTACAGTGACAAACTGCAGTGATTCATCTTCCCATTGATCATATAGCTTATAAAATCAGTATTAGCTGTTATTTGTTAGCTGAAAGGTAATCAGGATAATTGTGTCTTATTGAGTATTTCAGCCTCAGGCGATCACTTCTAGAAGCACTAACTGAGCAGCTTCTAAAGTATGTAGGTAATAAGTTGTGAGGCCTGTGCTTCCATTCTGAGGCTGGTTAAATAATGATTTGGCTGCATTCCTTGCTTCTATGGAATGTATACATTGTCTGGCACAAACAGAAATTCACCTTTGTGAACCACAGTAAACCTCACTGCACATTAGTGTTCTTAAGTCAGCAGATAGTTGGGATGACAACAAACCAGTTTAGCTGAAATTATTTAATTCCATGTAGACATTAATCTTAGACCTGCCACTGACTTAGAAAGCAACAGAAATAACATTATGATTATGAAATGACTTGCAGTTGCACATGAGACTGTGGTTGAATTGGCGGCTATCTCTATCTCAGGCTGGTGATGCTAGAAGTCCTCAAGTTTTCTGAACACCGCTGCATTCAGCTTTGAAGAAGCTGAAACTGTTCACTCTCTCCGGAATTCAACATTAGGTGTGTTTATCACGTGCTGTTACAGCCTGTTCCTGCATGGGAGCCTGCTGCTTCCTCATCATGGTGAGGATAGTTTGTTGTTAACGTGCTGCTGCATGAAGATTTAAATGGGATCTAATCATCAGTGGTTATTACAAACACCTTACTCTTCGTCATGTGCACGTGTTGTTCACTTCTACACTTCAAGTGCAGTTCACAGCGCTCGTACAAATGTGCATGTTTAGTCAACAGGAAAAGACTGGCTTCATTCCTTCATTACCATGAACATGGGTACTTTAGAAACGTCCTTTTGAATCTATGAGCACATGTCAATGCCAGGAGTTGACTCAATACTGTGTTTACACTGCTAATCTTATCAAGACAAAAGATGAGTGCTGAGGAGGCACAGTTAGATCAAGCAGCATACAGTATTCACTAGTTTAATCCAGGAGCAGGAAGGCTTATATATGATGATCCAGGTCAAGGCGTTCTATGGGAACAGAAATTGCTTGAGGTTCTTGAAGACATGATATCTCTTCTAAAAGTGTTTTTCAGCTTCAGTCACCAGGAGTTGCTAACACTAATAAATAAATCACATAGATTTTGAACTTTACAGTGTTTTAATTGGACTTGTTGGTTATGATAATCCCACCCCCCAGCAAAGATGTGGTGCACCTCTCCAAATTAGGCACCGTCTCTGAAGCAGCCTTCAAACTGGCTGTTCACAGCCTGCGTCATAACAATGTCAACTCTAACTTACCATTAAAGGTAAGGTTACCCTCTGATGCTACTCAGTAAACACAACATGTACAGAACATCTAGAGAAGTGGGGCAGTGGGTAGCTATTCCCTGCCACCTGAAGTCAATTTTGTACTTTGTTGTGCTATGGGAGTAAAGCAGAAGACACACAGGAAACCCACGTTAATGCCTCATTTAGCTGCTGTGAGTGCGTGGAAAGCAGACAGATGCATCTCTGTCTGACACTTCAAAGCGAGACATCGATGTGCTGTGGTTTCAACTTAGCGCTGTAACCGTTCGACACAACACAGTCTTTCCGGTGACACTCGGCACCACGGCCTAATTTCCATGTAGTCTAGTCATCTGAAGAAATCTGAACGAATCCAGAGCTGCTGACCAGTCTGAACTCTGTGACCACAGTAGAACTGAAGCTGATCATAGTGCACTAAACACTGAAAACTGTCACTGTAAACACAAAGTTCACATTCACAGACTAAATGACTCCACATACAGTAACTCTCAGAGCTGGTAACGCTGCCAAGTGAATGTGCATGGATTGGCACATTGTGTACCACAGTTCTGTGTGGCTGTCTGCTGCTGCACTATCTCAGCTAAATTCCTCATATTTCAGCCACTCACTAGAGAAATGATCTAGGACAAATTACTTTGACCCATATTGTATCAACAGAAACCATGTTAAAGGGAAGGGTTAGTAATTTTCTGTATTTATATTATTGTCAACAAATCCCATAATGAGATTAAAACCAACTGAAAGAACCTGGTCAGGAACTATTAAAACACAGCAGAGGGCTGCAGCCCTGCACTGGCTGACGTTTCCTTCACTGTGAAAAATGAAGGCTCCACGGTTTATCTATAAACAGCTACACACACTAATAAGGGTCATCACTTTCACAGTCGCCATTTTCCACTTGTACAAGGATAAGATTAGAAAATTAGATGCTCTTCACCTGGTTCTGGTCCACACTGAATAACTCTGGTCTCTCCAAGATACATGTCCACTCTCCTGTAGTGCAGTGCCTTGCTATCACTTGGTAAGGTAGTCTTATTGTCAACTGTGTGCCTCACTGTCTTCCACTCAGCTTGTCTCAGCACGTCTGTCCTAGACATTGCAAATATGTAAAAAAACAAAAAACAAAATAGTGCATTCTACTCTGCATTCTAGCAGAGCAACACTCAGTGAATTCCCTGCCAGTAACTGCTCCCCAGAGACTGTGAAAGTGATGGCTCTCATTAGAATGTGCAGCTGTTTATAGATAAACTAGAGGCCCATATTTCTCATAGTGAAGAAGGTGTAACCCAGTGCAGTGGTGTGGCTCACTGACATCTTATTAATAGTTGTCTGACATCAGGAGCTCAGCGTCAGAGAAGAGGAAGTCACAAGCATGTGGATTGTCTGCTTTTCAGTACATGCAAAAATTTCTGTTGACTTTAATAGAAGGGATCTTTCATGTTATTTCATGCAACAGTATTCTTGGTATTCTGCACCTGACTGTGTGTATATTTCCCACCAGTGAGTGTGTGGTTCTAGGACATGGTCAGTCAACGTGAATGGATTTTAAATAAGACAACCTATATTGTTACTGTAACATTAATAAGTTTGAATTTAGATGGATTCAGATGAACATTTTGACAATTGTGAATATTATGAAACTGTATATTTAGAGTCAATTTACAATACTTCACTGCCAGGCTGCATGTGATTCATTGTTAATGAGCTGTAGGAGAAACACTAATGTAAAGCACCACCATAAGGCTTCTTCATTAGGGTGTCATGTTATGAGTCGAGGCTTTAAAATGTTCTTTTGTATTTATTCTTCTAATTGCCATTTGTACATACAATGTTTATCTGGGTTAGTGGTGATGAAGGGAATGATGTGCCTATCACAGTTTAATGAGAAAACAATGACTGCACATGTGCAAATGCCACCCAGCCCAACAACTCGTGTGGCGAGTTCAGACTCATGCAACATTGGGACAATTCATCAGACCGAAAAGAAATTTGATTGTACAGATATCATGAAAATGACTTCATCCATGTCACCAAGCTGTCCTCCTCTTAGACAAAGTATCAGTATTCATACGGCAAGAGAAAAACAGTTGTTTTATCAAGAGATAATTATGTCGAGATCAAGAGATTTCTGAATGAATGAATAAGGAAAAAATAACAAGGATTGAATCCCAGTAATAAAATAAACACATAAAAAGATAATATATAATAATATAAGATTGCTTTTTCTTTGGAGGAATCAACATCATTACCTTGGTATTACAAGATGGAAAAATTGCTATCTTGATACAGATCTGATAGTTATGAAGTCCCAATAATACACTGAGGAAGCAGCTCCCAGTTTTGCTCATTGGTAAAAACAATGTGGTTTTGTACTCACTGTGCACACACATCTGTGTTTAATCTCCGTTTACACTCTCAGTTACACAAATACACTCACTGCTGATAGGTGACAGAAAATTAAAATAAAAAACTTTCATGTCTTCCTGACATGCTGTTGAGCTTTGTTTCTGTTCTTCCAGATACAGTACTGTGACCCATTGCTAGTATTAAAGTTTTCATATGTGTTGTATGTTACATTGTGTGTTACATAATGTGTATGTACGCCGGACAAGAGGTTCTGGTATGGAGTGTGATTCATCATTTCTCATGCACGCTTGGAAAGCTTCCACCTTTGTTCCTGTACTCCTGACTAGAAGGTACTTTGTTGATCTTTTCTGAGGTTGTTACAGATTTCACTGGAGATCATTCCGAAGGCAACAGCATGCCTTGGCTTGGATTTGACTTGAAACTGTGGATTTTTGTTGAAATTCATATGCTTTGTGTGCCTCCACTGAGGTGTTTTTCTCTTGTACTGAATAAACATGTTTCTTTAATGAACACATTTCTTTCTTTTCTTCATTAATTGGTCTCCTTCACCTTGTACCCAAATGACTTGATACTTAACTGCAGCACATGTCTACTAGATACTAAAGTATTTTTTCAACATGTATCACATATCAGTTCAGTTAATACATAAAGCTATTGCATAACACAGTACATGACTAAATAATCTACATAACAATCAGTTAATCAGATAAATTAGCTCACCCTTAGTCAGCGACATTAAATTCCACTTATGCAATTTATCAACAGGCTATAAATACTTGTGGCCTGTACCAGGAAAAGCTGTTGAGATAATAGATTGTTGTTTAATAATAATATTTGCTAAGCAAGCTGTTGCTTAACTTGTAAAGGTGGAATTTTACAATGTAACAAGCTATGTCAGTATTAGTTTTTTCCATATATGTTGTCTAGTTTAAATTATTTCATACATTTTTTTGGCAGTTGGTTAGAGAGATACAAATGTGTCTTAATGAATAGAAATGTGTCTCAATTACATGTAGTTAAACTGTAGCAGACAGATCTGCAGCATCTTGCTGCCCACATTAAAGGATCTGAGCTTCCTCAGGAAGTAGAGTCTACTCTGTCCCTTCCTGTACACAGCCTCTGTGTTGAACTTCCAGTCCAGTCTGTTGTCCAGGTGAACTCCCAGGTATCTGTATCTCTCCACAACCTCCACCGTCTCTCCCAGAATGGAGACAGTGTCAAGGCTAGTTCTCTTCCTCCTAAAGTCCACAACCATCTCCTTGGTCTTGCTCACATTCAAGGTCAGATGGTTGTTCTTACAACTTCACAAAATTGTCCATCAAACCTCTGTACTCTGTCTCCTGTCGCTGATACACCAACCACTGCAGAGTCATCTTCTGCAGATGGCAGGACTCAGTGTTGTACTGAAAGTCCGAGATGTAAAGGGTAAAGAGGAAGGTGAGAGGACAGTCCCCTGAGGTGCTCCTGTGCTGCTGACCACCTGCTCAGACTCACATCCCTGCAGCCATACAAACTGGTCTGTCTGTCAGGTAGTCAGTGATCCAGGAGGCTGTGGAGGAGTCTACCTGCATCTTCAGGAGCTTCTCTCTCAGCAGGACAGGCTGGATGGTGTTAAAGGCACTGGAGAAATCAAAGAACGTAATCCTTACAGTGCTGCTTGCTTTGTCCAGGTGAGAGAGTTCGCTGAAGCAGGTAGACAATGGCATCATCTACTCCAACCTGGGGGCGATAGGCAAACTGTAGTGGGTCTAGTGATGTCTCAACCTGAGGTCTCAAATGGGTCAGAACCAGTCTCTCCAGGACCTTCATGATATGTGAGGTGAGGGTGACTGTTCTGTAATCATTAAGAGTAGCAGGAGATAAAGATTTAGGAAATGAAATCAGACATGATGTCTTTCAAACCTTTGGCACCTGCTCCAGTCTCAGGCTCAGGTTGAAGAGGTGCTGTAGAATCCCAGAGAGCTGCTCAGAACAGACCTTCAGGACTCTGGGGCTGACACCATCAGGTCCTGTTGCCCTTTTCTGGTTCAGCCTCTCCAGCTGCTTCTTCACCTGGCTGCTGGTCACTGACAGATAGGTAGGGGAGGTAGGCATGGTAGGGGAAGGGGAGGGGGATAATGGTGGGATCCTTTTGTCTGTGGGAATCCTCATAACAGGTGTGGTTTTATGATTGACATTCACTATAGGATGGGTGTGGGGGGTGGCAGTGGAGACACTGTTCTGACTGTAAGTCTGGCAGAGGAGGAGGGGACAAGGAGCAAGGACAAGGACAAGGAGGACAAGGAGGACGGTTGTGCTGTAAACCTGTTGAAAAAATGGTTCAGCTCGTTGGCTCTGTCCATGTTTCCTTCCACTTGGTTCCCCTTCTCCTTGAAGCCAGTGATCTTCTGCATTCCAGACCACACATGCTTCATGTTGTTCTGCTGCAGATGGTGCTCCAGCTTCCTCCTGTAAGCGTTTTTACTCTCCCTCAGCCTCACCTTCAGCTCTCTCTGCACAGGCTTCACCTGGTCCTTGTCTCCTTCCAAAAAGGTTTGTTTTGTTGTGCAGTAGTTCAAATGTAAAATCTACCTAAAACAGAATGCAGTGACTTTCAAATCTTATAATTCCTTTTTTTATCATCATTTTTTATCATCATTTACAGTCCGTAATATCATTAAAAAAAATGAGAGAATATTTGTGCAGAGGACAAGGCCGAAATAAAAGATTGGATGCCTGTGATACTGGGGCCCTCAGATGGTGCTGCATTAAAAACAGACATAATTCAGTGATGGACATCACTGCATGGGTTCAGGAATTCACCACTGTCTGTGAACACAGTTCTCCATGCCATCCAAAAATTAATTTAGAAGTTCTATCATGCAAAGAAAAAGTGAAAATCTGACATTCTTTTTGGAAACCATGGAGAAGGAGAGGGACCTTCCAGCTTGTTATCAGTGCAAATACCTGCATCTCTGATCGTATGGAGGTGCATTAGTGCCTATGGAATGTGCAGCTTGTACATCTAGAAATGCTCCATAAGTGCTGAAAGATATATCCAGGTTTCAGAGCAGCATGCAGTTACAATAGGTCTGGAATTATTGGGGCAGTGATAGAGTTATTAAGATTGTGTCTTCATACTCCACCACAGTGGATTTGAAGTAAAACACTTAATGTGTAGTTGAAGTGTAGACGTTCAGCTTTAGTTTAAGGTTTCACAAAAATATGGCATTTTTCATTTAGTAATTACAACCATTTTAAACAAAGTACCTCCATTTTCTTTGCATTAAGATCTCCTTGGATGTCATATGGGTAGTTCCAGTCAATACAGCTGCCAAATACTCTTAATACCTATACCTATATCTCCAGACCTTTTATCATTTGTCCTGAAGTAATGAGGGAATTGACTGCACCTGGTTAGTTAACTTGCTGTTTATCAACTGCCCAAATGCCTCTGAAAACAGACCCGGCTTAAAATGGTTGTAATTCCTAAAAGTAAATGCCATATTTTTGTGAAATCTCTTAAAATAAAACTGAAAGTCTACACTTTGACCACATCTTGATTTTGATGGTGTATAAAGGCAAGATAAAAAAAAGTCTGTCACTACCCAAATATCTCAACTGTATGCTCCCATCCAGACAACATCTTTTTCAGGGATACCTTGCATTTTTCAGCAGGACAATGCTACACCACATACTACGTCTATGACAACAGGCTGTTGCTGTGTGCTGAACTGTCCGCTCTGCTGTTCAGATCTTTCACCGACTGAAAATATTTGGTGCATCTTTAAACACAAAATATGACAAAGAAGACCCAGAACTGTTGAGCAGATAGAACATTACTCATCCAAACTCTGGAAACACATAGGAATCACCATGTTTTAAATAAACAGATCATTGCAAAAGAGATTGTAACGATCAGTTCTCCTTTTCAATGAAATACAATATCAACTAAAAAGAAGAGGATGAGGATGCTACATTGTGATTATTACCTTGATTTTTTAAAGAGATAATTTTCTCAGTTCAAACATTTGATATGTTTTCTTTGTTTTATTGTGAATAAAATATTTGTTGCTTGATTGATTCTTTTGTCTCAGAACAACACTGGTACTTGGATTACATTTGCAATACATTTTTCAACTTGCTTCCTATGGTTGTGGGATGTATTAAACTTCCCTCTGCTTCAGAACTCCTCCACATGACACCGCCTGAACTGAAAAACAGAGAAGTGGACATATGAATTGTAGCACCATTTAAATACTTTTCAATCCCCTTTCTTTAAATGTCGTCCCTTTCGTGGCCAACGTATTTTATTTCTCTTTCTGCGTTGCGCTCAGTTATGACATGGAGTAAAACCCTGGGGCTCAGAGATCTGTGGTCAACCTCTTGGTTATTGATTAGTCTGGTCTGGTAAACTTTCTCTTTCGACTATCCATTATCCGTCCTGCTGTTTGTGTAGATACTAGGAAGCTGTGGTGAAAATTGATATTCATCGTTCTGAACTGACTTTAATTATGTTATGATATATATATATATTCTGTTGTTATATATATATAATATCTGTTTTAGATATTAGGTTATTATTTAAAACACTGAATCGCGGCTGTTTTTGCCATGTATGGAAACCACCGTGGTACTTTAACCACCGTTTGTTTACATGGTAGTGTAAGGATGCTTGACAGTTAGCGTTAGCATATGTTAACATTAGTTAATGTTACTTTGTGGCTGTTATGATGGAATCACAATGCGAGTATTCCATGTGTTTTCCCGCCGCTCCAATATCGAGTCTCTCAGACCCGGCGGAGTTCGCTAGTCTTCCGCGGAGGAACCACGTCTACCTCGGCGAGACCGTTCAGTTCCTGCTGGTGCTGCGGTTCCGCAGCGCGGTGGGGAAAGATGACAGCTCCGGTGTCGCATCCTGGAAGAACCTGGCGGGTTCTCTGTCTGCTCTGGCCAGTGTGTGTGTGGCCGAGAGTCGGAAGCAGAGACCCAGTGAGTACCAGCCAGACCTACAGAGCAGCAGCGAGGACGATGGGGAAAATGAGTCTGAGCAGAGGGAGTGGGGAAACACAGACAACCGTGAAAGAACACCGGACAGCAAGCGGACTTTCACACAGTGCAACCAGGTTCTCGTTCACAGCAACCCGACCAGACATGGGCCTCAGTCTGAGAGGGAGCCGGTGAAGGTATGAGGGAAAAAGTAGCAGCACTTAAAGAAGGGAGCTTCTGGTGTCCCCAGTTCTCCAATGGCTTATAAATGTACTGAAAGACATTTAGGCTGAGTGAACGTGCAAACTCACTGTGACACACTAAGCTGACCCACTTACAGTGTGATAACAGCTGAAGTCAAAATGATTCAGCACCATTATAAATAAGATGTATGGCAACCTTTCTAAACCTTCAGGAGCAATTTAAATAGCACAGCACAAGTGGTTCCTACAAATTCACCACAAAAGGTACTTATTACTGCAGTCTTATTATTATACAGCTCTGAATAGGTATAGAAAACATCAACACATTGTTGTGTTATGTGTGACTGTGTGTTAGAAATCATCAAAACAGAAAAAGCATAAGAGAAAAGACACTGTTGGAAGCAACTTTTAAGGTAAAGGAACAGTGGATACACTACCTGGACATCTTGTCGTACAGTCTTATGGCAGTGTGTATATAAGACCTTCTTTTTGGTGGAATCATTCTGTGACTCAATGAGCTGAATGATCATGTTAAAGAAAAGCATATTTAAAAACATCAAATGCAGTGTAGACGTTGTTCATAGTGTAAATGACTGTTGTAGCTGAAAACAGCTGTTTTTATATTAATATTTCCATAAATGTACAGAGGCCTATAATCAGCAATCATTAGCACTGTCTTCCATTAGCACATTATGTTTGCTAATGTAAGTTTATTTGTTTAAAAGAAAATGATGGTAACACAGCTGAAGACATGTTTTTCATGAAAAACTTAATTCCTATGTGTGCCCAAACCTTTGACTGGTAGTGTGCCAGTCTGGATGCAGTTGCAGCAGCAGATTCATCAGGAACGCTGCCAGACGCTGGTGTGTGGCTATGCATCATGTTTGCAGCAACAGCAACAGCAACAGCAAGCTCTACTAAGTACTCGACATTTGTTAGGAAGAGGTTGAATAATTTTGAGATTGCAGTAACCATTAAAATTAGCTTTGTTGTGTTGAATGTAATATTAGTTGTCTATGGTTAGCTGTTTTATTATTACATTTAAATTATCTGCAAACTACATTTTGACAACTCAAAATTTACAGTTACATCTTGTAATTACATTTTGGATAATCAGAATGACTCACTGACCTGTAGTCAGTTCGGTTGTACCTACTCCTAATGTGAATTCAAGATATTGCTAATCATATTAGGTGTCAAAATTAAAAGGGCAGATATAAATTAAAGATATCTTTAATATGGCCTGTTTAGAAGAAATCTTAATTATAATTTTTGTAAAATTTAGAGTTTTGACTAGTCAAAATTGTATTTATGGATATATTTTATCATAAAAATGTTAATATCCATATTTGCATTTCAGATATATAAAATTGTGTTTACTTGTCAAAGTTATAGTTTAAGATATCTACTGTTGCATTCTGACTAGTAATAATGACAATTTAAGACGTCTACAATTACATTTTGACTAGTCACAACTCTGATTCATATCAGTGATGTCAGTCACTCAATTTTGGGTTTGGATGTCCAGAATCAAATGATTTTCATATTTTCAAAACCACCTAATTTCTTTCTTTTTAGATAGATGGAATTCACATTATTGAAATCCGCAATGTATTCATGACTAGTCAAAACTCACATTTAGGTATCTGCAGTAATTCTGCCCAGTTGTAAATACATTGCAGATATTAGTAATGTGAATTCTGTTGTTATTATTCATTGCAAACAGCTGAAGCTTTGTGGATTTCACCTAATTTGCAAAGGGGGTTGTATGATTTCAACTTCAGCTATATTTCCTGAGTTGACAGAAGCTAAACCACAGTTATATATCTACTTCCTCTCTACACTGACCGTGCTCTTTATTCTGTTTAGTTTGATGCTCTCTGAGACAAACACATGCAGCCTGTGGTCTGCGCTTTGCAGTCACTGTGTGCTCCAGATGTGTCAAGCCTTTCAGAGTCTTTTAAAACCAGCTCAGGCCAGCTCCTGCAGCTCCTGCAAAGGAGATACATAGTCAAGATATACAGTTGATTAATGGTTTAAGTACATGGAAACAAAATGTACCTTCACATCAACACTGAAAAAGTGTGAGACCACAGTTTTGCCAACTGGACAAGCACTTGTATGTTTCTCTAACATCAGTTTCCAGTTACTGATGGTCCTGCAGGGTTAGGGATTAAGGAAAACTGTTTGTTAATTCACTTACTTTGACATATAGTCATAAAGTAGAAACTACAGGATGAACTCTATGATAATATGATATAAAGTCTGTACATCTAACATTTGTCCTCTGCTTGTCCTTATGCAGTCTGCTGTGGTGTTGGATGATCAGGTGATCTTCTGTCTCACTGTCTCGTTGGACAAGCTGCCAGCCCACACACTCAAAGCCAAGGTCAGACATCACTGTGAGGTGATGTATGTGTCTCTGTTAGTACTGAGGCATGTCATGTTTACAGTTCTTCGAGCCTGCATTAACATAAACATCACTTTTAAAACTTCAAATCTAGTTAAAATCTAGTGAAAATCGTAGCTAATTAGTTTGTTTTTGTTGTACGTTTGAATTGTATCTGGTATATGATGCTGTGTACACCTGGGTACACGCTAAATGACTTGGGCATTTATACTTAAAGAGGATAAAGAGTATAATTTTTGGATGTGAGAAAAGACATGAAGGCACATTAGAGGCACTGCTCAAACATCACACATAGCAAGTGCTGAAGCTTTGTGAGAGCTGTGGTTCATGTTAACTGTATTATATACAAAATGCTTTGTGTTATTGCAGCTAGAACCAGTATATGTGCATACAGTAGTATGTGCAGAGGTAATGTCATATTTATACTGATGCTATTAACATTATGGTTAATGTTCACTCTTCCATGCAGAGACAAGTTATAGATAAGAGATAAGTTAGATAGATAAAAGCTAAGAGCCAAATAGTGACACATCTGAACGATCCCTTAATGAATCCTGGTGTGGAACCTGTAAAAGTGTAACTGTGTGGTCCTGTGGTGTTAGATCATAGTGACTGTGTGGAAGCAGGAGGAGGACAATGCAGAGGTCAGGGAACATGGATACCTGACTCTTCTGCAGCTCAGGAGTCCAACACACACCTTCAGACAAGACCTGAACACCTTTAAAGCACAGGGTAAACACACTCCTTCTCTCAACATCATGCAGCTTTCAGTCATTTGTAGTGTAAAACCTGTTACATGTAACGAAATGGAATACAGTGTAACTTGGTTCCAGTGGGTTGTAGATTTCTTGTCCTCAGACCTCTGGTCTAGTTTGTCAGTGACTGCTGCTTCTAACTTGTGTTTCCATTCCCAGTCAGCACCATCCTCAAGGTTCTTCCACCTCCCAGTGTCCAGTGTCAGCAGATGACCGTCTCTGGAAAACACCTGACTGTCCTCAAAGGTCGACCAGACTCATACACACTCCGATTTTTAAACATACTGATTTATTGTGGCATCACAAACCCCAGATCACCTCCAAGCTCGCAGTCACGCTTCAGATCATTTCCTTTCTTTACTGTCACGTTATTAGCAGAGGATGACATCCATCACAATGTTGTTTATTAAGTACAACCAGCTGACCGCTAATGAGTTTAACCAACTTGCTTCTTCCTTTGTCTTTCCTCAGTGTTGAACTGCAGCTCTAAGGAGGAGGTGTGTGTCAGAGATGTGAAGATCCTTCCTAATTACAACTCGTCCTACCTCCCAATGATGCCAGATGGCTCAGTTCTGATAGTGGATAATGTGTGGTAAGTACATGTGCACATACCGTACACTGACCTGTGTACCAGTCGGGTTGCTAGAGGGCATCCATTCACTATGCTTTGAGATAACATGATTAAAAAAGGGCAACAAATACAGCCTCTGTAAGTATCTGCTCTAAAATTAGATTGGACACGTGTCTAGATGTGGTGCATTCAGGATTTGTGTTTTTTTCTGCAAACAAACATGTCTTTGTTCCCACTTCCTGTTAAAGCCACCAATCAGCTGAGGTCACCATGGCTTCATTCTGTCGCATTGACAGCGAGTCATCACGTTTACCTAGCACACTCAGCGCCCTGGAGGAACAGAACTTCCTTTTCCAGCTGCAGCTGCAAAACAAAGCGGAGGAGGAGTCCAGTGAAGTAAGACCACAGCAGCTTCCTCCACTTCTTTGTTTACTGGACAGTGTCTAGACAAGGTCTTCAGTTCTTACATTTTACACTGGCAGCACACACACTTACTGTCTTTTGTTTGGTTTGGTTTAATTCAATCAAATAAAAATCACAAAAAAGAACTGAACAACAATTCATTTTTCAGCATTTGAGCTCAGAGATTACATGTAAATAAACACATACAGTACATAACGTTCATGTGAATATTCCTTTATAAAACAGCGGTTTCCAACAATATTAACAGTGTCTACACTGAATTTCTGATCAATTATATTTTATCAAATCTGCTTTTCTTTTAAAAACATGGTTATTTTACATACAGTTGTACTATTGGCTGAAACAGAGTTTTGTGATACAGTGTACAATAAATGAAGCAGAATATAGAGAAACCCTGGAGGAAAACCTGATGCAGGCTGAAGGAGAACTGTGACGTAAGCATCCAGCCAAAGCTCCACACACTCTAAAAAGAACTGCGTTAAAGATCTGCAGTTGGGACTAGAAACACTTGGCTGTTGAATTAACATCCCCATTGAAACCTGACTGATAAAGTGTCCAAAGGGTGAGAGCTGATTGAGATGTAGCTACACTGGTTCAGTGATGTAACTGCTGTAACTGATGTAAATTCTATTTTTTATGACTTTAGACTTTGTATAGGTGTGTTTTCACTTTGACATGAAAGAGTCTGATTATTCTGGTATCAGTATCAAAAAGGATCTTGGCCATAGTTAGAACTGAAGTAGAAGAAAGAAAAACACTGCATGTCTGAATTTAAGCAATGGACGTGTGTGTTTACTGTGTACATTTGTGTAGGGTTTGGAGGTGCCGTTGGTGGCTGTGCTGCAGTGGTGCGTTGCCACACTTCCTTTCACAAGGTAAATATTCCTCTTTTCTCAGAGTTTGTAATGGAATATATGTATACGTGTGTGTGTGAGATTGATCACTGTCTCTCTGTCTCTGTCTCTGTCTCCAGATACATCTCTAGCTGTTACTTGCTGCCCAGCATCCGCTTGGATCGTCCTCGGCTGGTAATGACAGCTTCCTGTCCTAGAGCTGTCAGGCCTCTGGAGCTGTTCTGGGTAAAATACACCCTGCTGAATGACCTGCAGGACTTCCTGGCTGTTCGTCTGATCTGGAATTCTGAAGGTGAGTAACACCATCACCTCTACTTTACTGTCACGCAAAAAAATCGCATATACAGTGACAGTGTGCCCAGCAACCTGTGCTTGTCACCTCTTCCCCCCACCACCTGGGCCCTGCACCCATGCACCCTTCATTTCCACAGCTCAGAGAGGAGGTGAGAGAGACCCTGGGGTGTGCGCAGTGGTCTGCCAGTCTCCCCTCAACAACCTGGGGCAGTGCAGGAAGGGCTCCAGCCTGTCCTTCACCGTGGCCTTCCAGATCCTCAGGACTGGACTCTTTGAGGTACCGGAGGACAGAATGCATAACTGTGAAAGTAGTACTGTGCCAGTTATCTGGACCCAATACCTGTTACTGCTCTGGCTGACTGATTTACTGGCTGATGTAGTTACCTACCTATTAACCAATTTACTGATTGGTCTTTTAACTTCCTGTTACTTACTTCCTGACTGACTAATTGACTCACCTATTTACTAACTGACTGAATAACTGCCTGACTGGAAACCCACCACTGCTTACTGACAAACTGACTGACTAATTGTTTTCCAAGCTGTTTTCACCAGAACAGAAGAGCAGCATTCCTCATACTGTCTGTTCTACTCTCAGTGGTTACACGTTGTTCAGTGTTGAGAGAAACAGTTTGTGTCTTAGTTCAGTTTGACTGTATAAACACTGTCGTCCCTTTTTGTTGTGCTTCATGGTAACACCACAGCTGAGCCAGCACATGAAACTGAAGCTCCAGTTTACAGCCTCTGTGTCCACTCCTCCTCTGGAGCCTCAGTCACCTCTGGGGAAGTCTCTGTCACCATCCAGTCCTGCAGTGAGGGATCTGCTGGGTCGATCTCACAGCTTCTCCCACCAGCAGCCACTGAGGTCGCACCACTTCAGGTACTGAGGATAAGTATTCAACGCTCCGCTACCTCCAGGTTCTTTCTATCAACTCTTGAGATTGTACAAGAAGAAAGAAAGAAAGAAAGAAAGACATTTCCCATCTGATTTAGTCAGTAACTCACTCTTAAGATCATGAAGAATATTCACCCATCATAACAAATGCACAACCCTTGTACTTGAAATGTTGTGTTATGGTGTGTGTGCTGGCTGCAGGTCAGGCAGTGTGATGGAGCAGCGGACCACCAGCCCTCCTGTAGGATCTCCGATGGGCAGAGCCCTTTACCTGCCACCTGACCACACGCTCATTTCACTGGACAAAATTGCCAAGAGAGAGTGTAAAGTATTAGTGCTGGAAGCGGCTCAAAAGGCACATAGCAGGTGAGTCGTCTAATAATCACTTTGATGACAACATCTCAGCATTACAAGAAGAAACACTTTATGAAAAGATAGCTCCTATTTGGAAACCAGCGACTGCATAAAAGTCATGTTTGGCCTCATTCAGTGTGTCCTGGGTGCAGGAAACCAGTCACAGATTTTACTGGGGGCATAATGCGTGTGCGTACACACACATTTGTACACATCCTCTCTTGCATCGACAGTATTAAACGTGTGGCTTACTCGTGACATGATTGTTCACACTGATGTGTTCGCGTTCAGGGCCCTGTGTTCCTGAAATCTGGTGCAGCCCAAACACAAGTCCAAGTTTCTGTCTCTAAAGTACAATAAACAGATGAGGGAACTGCAGATTTTCAGATTATATAAACTCAATATGAAAAATGCTGGGTCTGAGGTGCAAAATGTGCATCACAGTTGCACGACACCTAATCTGCATAAACATAAACCTTCTCTTCCACAATGTTGCAATCATCTTCACCTGCTGCCAGGAAAAGAACTAATGCTGAGGAAAATTGTATAAACCTGCAACTTGGCTTGAACAAAACAGCCTCAAGACACGATGAGGTTTCTGCCACAGCAGAAGCTGTGCTCACAGAAGATCCTGAGGCTGAAATGTGAAGTTAGATGACAGTGGTAGATACTGTGCATGAACAGCCAGGTACCAGTTATCAGAGAGTGACTATGTGGGTGAGTTGAAATTGTGTAATTATATGTGAATTATATTATATATATTGTATGCTCATACATGCTGATGTAAAGCTGGAAGTAGTGTGAGTGAGAAACAGGACTGATTCAGGTTGATGACTGAGCCTGTTCTGTATTTAACCACAGCAGAAAGACGTGGCATTGACCTGACCTGTCTTCAGTTAGGCCCTAGGGTGCTCTGTGTCACGTTAATTAGTGATGTCACTGAGACAATTATTTTATTTAAACTAAAAATTTGCAAGTATACTTTCTGTTTACTTTTTAGGTACTTAGAGTACCAGGTACTTAGTACTCAGAAGTATACTACACAACGTAGTATTTAAGTATATACATGTATACAGAAAAGTCTAAGTATACTTGGAGAATATTGACAAGTATATGGAAATACCCAGCATGCATTTCAGTAGCTTAACTTAAAAAACAAACAACTATTGAGGTCATAATGAATAATGTGTCACAAATTGTTGTGTGACATTGTTACAGTTCCCCCCTCCGACCGGCTGAGGCAGTGTCCCTGGAAGTCTTTGTATTTTGGTTGCCTTGTTTTGTTTTTTCTCTCGCTTCCAGGGGCATGTCTCGGCTGGCCGGAGTGAATTCAGGTGTGTGTTTTTAGCAGCTGGTTTGTGTTAGCTAATCACGGTGTCTACTATTTAAGTTGATCTGTTTTGTTAGTCCTTTGCTAGTGTGTCACATGTCTGCCTCGTTTGTTCCTCGTTCCTGCCACTTACCTTTTCCCCGACCTCTAGCATTTTTCTCCACGTGTAGTAAGTACTCTTCAGTGTAGTTAGTTAGTTAGTTCCAGCCTTGTGCTGCGGTTTTTTGTTTATCTAGTTAGTTAGTTCCAGCTCTGTGCTGTGGTTTTTGTTTTGTTTACTATCTAGTTAGTTCCAGCCTGGTGCTGTGTGTTTTGTTTTGTCTAGTTAGTTCCAGCCCTGTGCTGTGATCTTTGTTTGATTTGTTTATCAGTCAGTTAGTTCCAGCC
>OMLM01018162.1:0-24387 GCA_900302695.1 Helostoma temminkii | reverse complement strand
GTAGGTCTGAATAGAAAGGTCTGGTGAAACCTTTCAGAAGTTCTAGAAAAATTTAAAGACAATCACAATCACAATCACAAAGCAGATGTACTGTGTTTGACAGGTACAGATGTTGCCAAGTATAAAGGGTCTACAAAAGTCATTATCAGGTTGCATCATGGGAATTTATATGCTTAGAGGGTGGAACATCATAAAAACTGTTCTCATCTTTTAAATATGTCTCTTAAGAGCCATAACAAGTTTATGGAAGTGCAAATTAAATGGCTGGAGTACCCATTTGATGTGTAAACAGCACTGAAACACTGTACAGTGACTGTTCATGATGAACTTACACTGTATTTATGCTAACTAACTATAAATAGATATATAGTGTGCTCAGAATTACAATATTGCACTCTGAAATGTAATGGAAGTCATTGCATAATGACAGCACGTGTGACTGATTTCTAAAGATAATGACCTTAAAATATAAGAAACATGACTAATATGAGAGTGTTAATAAATATACAGTGGCACTTTGTTTGATTATCTGTTATTGTCGTGGTAGATCAATGTGTACAGAAGCTTATAGAAAACATCATCTGAACATATATGATGCATTTGAAATTACTGTTAATACAGAGAAATCATGAAAGGTCAACATACAAATTTCAATGCAGTGTACATTATATTATACACCCAAATAGTTCAAATCAAAGTGCAGTAATTAAACCTGTACTATTTCATCTGCCAAGTGACTAAATATAAATGTAAATGTAAATGTAAATGACTAAATGCAATATTAATTATTTATTTATAACAGCAGAGGGAGCTATTGCCTAATGTGAAAAATGTGAACATTCAAATGGTGACAGCCTTTCATTTTATAAGGCTGTAACTACAACATTTTGTTTTGTTTTGCATGTGCCTGTCTGTGTGCAGGTACAGTATGTATTATACCACAATAATGTGCACTGTCTCTTTTTGTACTAATTAATGTGTCACTAGGATGTGTGGGGTTGAAGCATGCTTGCTGTTAGATTCTTATATGTGAGCTTTAAATCTCACTTGTCTTATTTAACCTACTCTAATTGGCTTTTTTTTATGTGGAATTTTACACCACATGTTACATCTCTCTTCACACACACACACACACAACCACATGTCGAGGCAGATTAATGGTGAACGTCCACATGGAAGCAATATGCTTTTTCAGCTTTCAACTAATTAGGCAATTAGCTGAAACTCATCAGACTCAGTTATGTTAGAAAGACCATATTTTAGTTGAAAAGGTGTTACATGAGCGTGACAGTGGGATTCTCACTGATTTGTGAAAGCTATATGTCATCAAAATGTCACATGGATTAAACCCTGTGGTGATTATCTGTGGAGGAGGATCTTCACTAGAGTTAAAACAGAGATTAAATAGAAGCTTTCATGTTGGCATTTCATAGCCCAATTTAATATTCCCGTCAGCTCTGTCTAATATCTCGATTTGCAGAAATGTTCTGAATTAAATTTCACAGTGGAACAATTCAGTGGTTTTTATTGGAAGCTTAGTGCACGCTCACGGTTCATAAATTTTCAATAAAATAGATTAAGCTGAGCAAAGATAAAGGTGATTATGGCTTTTGATTGGTGCTCAAGCACTATTGGGGAGCAATATCTTTACATGTGCATGATGGATGCTCGTCTGGTTTATCATCTGATGACTTTATAACAGATCCTCTTCACTAACATCTGCGTGGCTGTGTGTATTTGATTTCAGTGTGTGCAATGACTACATGATGGTAGTTTTAGGTTTGAGCAGCTATAAACACTGTGCAACATATGTATTACTGTAAAAAACAGATGAGAAATACATCGCTACTTTGCCAACTTTTGCAACATCTGTCCCAATACTCCAATTACGTTCCCTATCTTGTCTTCACACCCATGGGATCCTGCAGTAAAATGATTTTACAGCCACTGGATGAATTCCCGTAACACACCACCATCTGGTGCAGGTAGATGTTCTGTTTAGAGAAAGGTGGAATCACATCAAACAGCTGGCATCGTTGGTGGAACTTTTTTTCAGGCTGTCGCATTCTGACAGTAAACTGAGAATCAGTGCAACTGCTGTACACGTTATGCACATATTTACTGTGAAGTGTTTCAGCTTCAAATGTCTGAACCGTAAAGATGTCAGTTTAGTGAATACTACACAAACAGCATACAGTAAAGACTTAAAACAGTAAGGCAGGGAGTCACAGCCAATATTGCAGATCAGAAGTTTTAAAAGTTTTGCAGAATTACTGTATGTTACTAAGTTGCAATTGTGTATTATATAAAATGTTTTTTTGTTTTGCACATAAAATGATTTAGAAAATTAATTTAACTGAGTATAGCTGAGGTAGCTAATGTAAGGCTACTGTAACTTTAGATGTATATTGCTTTGTAAGTGTTCCTATTCGTGCAATATAACTATGTGTTTGTATGTTTCAGATATAACTGATAACATAAAAGAAAATAAAGAAAGCACATTACAACTCACCAGGAGACATGCAGTTGAAGTGGCATTTTCTGCTTGTCCATTTCCAGGTCTTGTCAGCCACAAGTCATAACATGACAATAGACTTGTTTGAGATGAACCGGTTCAGGCCTGGAAAAAAAGCAGACGAGTGCAGACAGCGACAGCAGTGGGCAGGGACAAAAAACTAAAGATAGTTTTCCATTTTCCAACAGTAGGCTAGCATTTGTGCAGAAACTAACAAATACTCCCATCCCATGAGGTTGGATGCAGATTAAATAAAAATAAAAGATAAAAAAACACACATTTCCCTCTGTAGAACAATTGTCCATTTGGGGCTACTGTAGAAAAACCTCCATGACATCCAAAGACAATAACCTCTATATTCTTTTCACTGTCCAGCTTGTAGTCTTCAGTTCCTGCCGACACCAACTCAGATGACAGTACTTTAGGCAATTGAACAGACTTTACATATCTTCTTTGTGACGTTTAAAAGACTTTATACAACTTTGTTGTAACTAGACCTCTAAGTAGACTGTAAAATCAGTGGAGTTTCTCATTAATGTATCTTTTATTAGACTATTAAACTACCAGCACTGATAAATATACTTCTATACTTCTCCTAAGAGTTAGGATAATTTACATTGAGTTTAGCTAAGAATTCGTATAATCTAACTAGAAGATTTTGGTAACCATGTTGTTGTCACCATAGTGGTGGTATAGTTGTTAGGAATGTAGCCTCACAGCTTGTCAGCCAGGTTATTATATGTTATATAATCTTTTTCTCTCTCTATTTGCCAGCCATGTGACAGACTAGCAACCTGTCCGGGCTTCACCCTGCATCTCACTCAGTGACAGCTGGGACCAGGAAAATTGGATAAGCTGATGGACGGATGAATGTTTCGATTGGTGTTACTGTCACTTAAAATACAGAAGAATTTCCCATAATACAACACAGTCGTGCAGTTCAACTAACTGGAAATCGATCTTAACTTGGGTTGAAGGTTTTGCAGTGTTGCAAGTGATTTGTGAAACTTGGCATGGTAAAGTAATGGTGTTTGTTTATGGGCTTTCATTACCAGTGCAGTGAAAATGTACTAAATTAGAGGGTAGTAGGTGCAGGTGAAAAAGGCATTCACTTGTGGTCTGTTCTTTGCTGTTCTCCTCAGTGTTGGATGAACTGACAAGAGTTCTGCTCATATATTATATTAGAACAAATGTAACAGTTCTTACAAAAGATTTACTTGTTTTAGGCATACATTTATAGGCCTAAGCCTAAGTTATATTACTACCAATCCAAGTTATCTCACACCAGTTCTTCTCTTCTCTTCTCTTCTCTTCTCTTCTCTTCTCTTCTCTTCTCTTCTCTTCTCTTTATGTAATGATCTCTAACCTGTAAAATATGACAGCACCCCCTTTTGGAAATCCTTCATCAGTACACAGCTGCAAATAGACTCTTAAAAAGATTTACTATCAGTTCTCTGCTCCGAACTGGAGCTGCTCTGCATTTCAATGTGCTGCCACCCTACCACTGCATCCTAAAAGTGTAAGGTTAAACTTCAAAAATTTGTTCATGGCATATGTGTTTAGCATCTTTTCCTGTACCCTACACAATTTTGTCTCACTCGTAAATGGGAATAGGAAATATGATCAGTTACTGTGTGTGTGCTCCGTAAGCTATGGCAAAGTTGCTGACTGTATCACACGTGATCAGAGTAGAGGAGAAGAAACAAAGTAGGGAATAGATATGTGCAGTAGATACAATTCTTTTAAGTTGTGAGTTAAATGCAAAAGTGTGATTGTTTGCAAGTGCCTCTGCATCAGTTTCAGTAAGATTCTCCAATACTGGTGCTGTTTTTCTGATTCAAATGGTTTCTAATTAAAACTAGCAACTAACTAAACTAGCAAAGAATACCGTATGTGTGTACACTATATTGCATGTTACTGTAATTATAAATAGATTAATCACAATGGCAGAAGCTCACCATAATGCACATTTGGGTGAGAGAAGACGAGCAGGACAGGCAAATTAATGGACACGAGGAAACAAGAGGATATTGTCTATTTATTCTCTCTTTCCTCCCTCTTTCTGTGTTTATATGGGAGAGCAGAGAAATGTGAGCTTTCTGCTACAGCGAGGGAGGGAAGGCGAAGAGGGAGGGAGAGGGAGAGTCAGAAGGCGGTGGACCAACACACGATACTGTGAGGCGAGACAAGAGGAGGAAAGTGATACAGAGAGGGGAAGGAAGGAAGGAACGGGGGAAAGGACAGAAAACATAATGAAGAGGGGAGAGCGAGGTGATGAATGGTGTGAACAGACAGACAGTGAGAGGCATAAAGCATTTAAGATTTAGGTGTGTCTTTTTGTGTTAGAGTTTTCATTCATATAACAGCGCGAGAGGGTAGGAAGAGCAACACTTTCCACATGCATTTACAAACACCAACACATACAGTACATTTTTGCTGCTGCAGAGAGGGACAGACTCCCCTGCTCTGTGGCTTCAAGGGACGAGGGGAAGCGACTCTTTCTTAATCTCTCGTAGAAAAGCACATGTTTTAGGTTGGACTCACAACAGAGGGATGCATCATGAAGGTAGGCTCTCCTTACTTGTTTATATTTCTTATGCCTATCTATCTATCTATCTATCTATCTATCTATCTATCTATCTATCTATCTATCTATCTATCTATCTATCTATCTATCTATCTATCTATCTATCTATCTATCTATCTATTTTCTGTCTCTCTACTTACCTAATAGTCTTGAAATGACAAAAATGTTCTCTTGACCTGTGCGCTGTGGGTGTGAATTTGGCCGCAAGTGCTTTACACTAAAGTAGCTTTTAATCCACAAGCGTTTATGTTTGCAGAGAGAGATGGGTTTAGGATGGTTGTGTTGGTCTTCTTGGACATTGTGTTTTGTTCCTAAAAACAGAGTGAGCTGTAAGCTTGTGCACATTTTGGTGTTGCAACTTATGTCCATTCAACTGATCAATTTTATGAGTTACATTTTATGGTCATGTGACTTTTTCATTTAGTTGCTGACACAGTTTGTTGCTATTATATGCATGAAAAGCTACAGACAAGCAACCTTGTAGTTTTAACCACCACAGTTTTAGTACATCATCACAGCATCACAGCTTCTTTAGTACTTCTAGAACCTGCATCTGTAATGCTGGGCAGAATCAGCAACACTTTTAGTGATATATGAAAATAATTTTTTTCTTTTTTTGTTTACCACTGTTTGTTTACCAGTGCAAGGAAAATGAACTCTGAGCTGTTATAGATATTTCATAGCTAAATTGGTCAGCAAAATCAGAAGTTGTACATATAGATGTTTTTTCACATGATATTCTCACATTACATTATAATTGTCACAAATGTCATCTTTACAGAATAGCTAAATCTAAACGAAAAACAACCAAAAAAAACAAAACAAACAAAAACATTACATAGTAGTACAAAACTAGTAAACAAAAACAAAACAAAAAATAAAAACCTTTGTACAGTAAAGGCTGTATAACAATATAGTTTGTAGTGCACCAGAGGAAAATCTCCTTGCGTGGCACAACGATGCAACCTTGCATCGTTCACCTGTGATGTCCTCCCATGCAGCATTCATGTCATTCAACTGAGACATCTGATCCTATGGCTAGTGGTAGATGGATAGATGGCATATTCATGCGTATGATTTTGATTTTTAATGGTTAATTTCGTAGCTTAAACAATGAAATAATGTTTACAAGCTGTGGAATGTTTGAATCAACTCATCACTTCTGATCAGTGAAACATATACAAGTGATTTATGTGCAGGTTTATGTGCAGATAATTGCACTAACACTTTTGCACGCAGCACATAACAATGCAACCTGCCAGAATAAATGAGAAATAATACTATTTTGTTGTTTGAAAATTGTTTTGAACAATGAGTGTCTCTGGTCAAGTATCAACTCTAGTCAACAATACAGTAAGGGGAAAACACACTTTTTGAATTTATCTCAAAGAAGCATAGTTTGCTGCTTAAATTGCGCCAATGCAAACCTGTTTACATCATTGAACAACCTGTTTGACATCACAAATGAAATCAAATAAAGTTGGATGAAAACCAGACTAAGTTCACCCAGTCTCACCTGTGAACTGACCAACTCTCGCTAGTTGTTTCAGTGTGAATCACTGATCACTGATTCCGCAATATCAGGCAGTAAGTTTTACTATAGTCTTATTTTGTCGCAATTTATTCATCGTGTGCTATCACACCACTTTTAACAAATATAAATCAGCCTGAAACCATTACATCTAGCTTTTATTTACATTTACATTTAGTCATTTGGCAGATGCTTTTATCCAAAGCGACTTACCAGTGAAGAAAAACTTTAAAGTGAAGTAATATCAGAAAAGTGTGTCAATTTCATGAGATGTAAGTGCAGGAAAGGAAAGTGTTTTTTTATTTTTTTGCCATTACACTTTCTTTCCGTCTGTCTTTCTCTCTGATTCTTCCTCTCTGTCTCTGTTACTCTTGGTCTCCTGGCCCCATCAGTCTTTCAGCCTGGATACACAGAGAGCTACCTGACAAGTGGGACTGCTAAACCTCAAGTTAGACCTACTACACTCATGCTGTATCTGTGTGGAGGAGGGACTAGAGGGAGAGAGGTGTTAATGGGAATGGTGAGAAATCATAAAAGGTGGGGTAATAAAAAGAAGAGTTGTGGAAAAGAGAAAAGAGAGTCTGTCATAATCCTGCCCACAGATAGCATCAATATGCTGGGTTTACAGACACATACTCCTATATCATCACACACAGACCCAGAAGCCTCCAGACCATGGTGCGAAGCACTAACAGAGACTAGAGGCCAAAACACCTGAAAAGGTAGCTATGACAACCAAACCACTTGCTCCTGTATGTCAAAAACAGTGGGACAGATCCAGAATGTGTGCATTCACTTGCTGGGATATGTCTTCAAAGACAGGTCATTCTGGCCAGACCTCCCTTCCTGAAGAGGCTTGTTTACACTGAAGGTTATAGTTTGGATTAGCTGAAGTTCAGGGTTAAAGCAGTCTGTCTCAGTGTAGTCTGCAGACTGTTTAATATACATCCTTCTGTTTTTCTTCATTTGTAGCTTCTGTTGCCACTCATAGTGAGAAACAACATGCCTCATCTAACAAACTGCACTATAATAATAGAAATCATTACAGTTGTTCCTGGTGAACCTTGTGCCTTCATCTTTCCATTTGACAAGAATTTTGCATTTAGGTTTAGAGACGACTTCACACATTTAGCTTTTGTAAACTGAATTCAATTCTGATCAGCTGCTTTTATGTGGATGTGAAGCTCTTTGAATTGCTTTTGTGTATGAAAAGTGTTATATAAATAAAACCTGACTTAACAATTACTGCAATTCTAGGGCAGAACTGTAAAATTCCAGCACACAGTGTGATTCTCAAATCACGATTACTTCGTCAACTTTATTATCTTCTACATTTACTGCACCGCTGGACTGGTTTATTTGGATGCAGATTAGTATACAAATCGGGCAAAACTGGCTTTAAAGCATATGTTGTTAAATTGCTCTAGACAAATGTAGTGCTCTCTGAATTCTTACTACTGTGGCATTACTGTATTACTGTATTTAATTAAATGTTGTCTCTAATGAATACACATAGGTTGATGAGCATCTTGATTATGGTGGAGTACACTAATGTACTCCACCATATTCTGTATGTATTCTGTATATATATATTTTATTTTGCCCCCTAGAGTCATTCTACAATGTCTTAATAATGGACAATAGTTTAGCTGCTACCTGTATGCTGAGTGGGTCAGAAACCTAGCTGGCTGTCATTGCTGTTGCATCAAATGAGAAAAAAAGCTCGGAAAATGAAAATGCATTATGCAGCGGTTGCCTATAGGATGGTGGTTTGCGCTCTCTTGACTGCCGCTCTGACAGCTCCAGGGTTTGATATTCTTTCAAAGTAATATTTCAGCAGTGTGGTTCAAAATGACATGATTTGTTTATTCTACAGCCGGAGGTGAGCTATTGACAAGCTTCACAAAGGAATAATGTAAAATCCTTGGACTAAATCGAACTCTGGTCTTTCGTAAAACCCGGAGAGTTTTGACTTTATATTCACTAAACTGTATAAACTAAAAAAGCTAAATAAATCAATATAAAAACATTTTACAGATATGCCTATACATTGCAAGTTATCAAAAATTAGAGACAATAAATCAAATCAAATCAAAGCATAATGTTTATATTGATCATATGCATATCTCTGCAACCACATCATTTCCTTTACAGTTCTCCAAAACATACAAAAATAATTTCAGATTTGTGTCTCTGTGTTGTTGAGAGAAGACTGTCTCACCATCACACCTTTGCAGCCACTTGAACAAACTGATAAAAAAGGTGCAGTTTAGTGGCAACTTTCCCTCTTAGGTAAAAGATAGTATTTAGTAAATCTGCAGGAACCTCAGTGATTTGACTGCAGTTTAGTTTAACATTGAGTGATTGTGCCTTTTACATGGATTGTGTGAGTGTGTGAGATTAAATAGGTCTGTGAACAAAAACAAACAGCAAAAAAAAAAAAAATCCTGGTAGTTTGATGCCATATGCCACAATACAGCTCTATTGCCTTGATGTGTTCCTGGCATCAGCAGTTAGCTTCACTACAAATTGGACACGCTCACACATACACACACATCCTGAAGCCATTGTGAACAGACATGTTATGCATCATCCTGTGCTAACAAGGATATAACCAGGCAAAACAAATGCCACCTATCTGAACATTACAAGATCTTAGCAGAGAACACACAGTTTCATTTATCAAAGCATTAATTATGGATGCATCATTATTACATCAGATGCAGAGAAGAGGATGTTGCCTCTTTACTGGTCATCAGTAATTTTGCAGTTTAATAGGTGCTGTCTATGTAACACATTTTTGTGAAATCAGCACTGTGTTTACAGCTGTAAATCCAGCCTCTTAATGAAGTCTGAGATGTTCAGTGTCTGTCCTTGGTTTTCACTTTGCTGTGAGTGCAGGCTTTTCTGTCATATTTATGTCTTTGATAGTTTATCAGTTCACTCTGCAGCAATTCTCATTAAGCTTGTGTCACTGTGCAATGAACCGCTGCGTTCATTTCACTTATACATTAACTACGAGAGATGCAACATACTGGTTATCATTTTAGCTAAAAAGATGTTCTGTTATCTTAAAATAAATTACGTATGGGGAAAGTGTTGTGGAGGGAAATTTTGCTATAAATCTATATTTTAGATGTTCTGCTATTTTAACATTTGATTTGGACATGTGTCAAAACAACAAAACAACTAAAATATAGATGTTCTTAGATCTTATTCAGTCTGAGGAAAGTTCATAGGAGACCTCAAATTTATCCTACAGGTTGGTTTCACTTCACACCTGCCCTGAATGGGGTTGTTATGTGGACAAGGGGAGAGGGTGTGTGAGTAGATGTAATATTCACACCTTTTGCACTTCTTCAAAAACACTGCACCTCAAACAACTCAGACTAATGACACTGTTGATGATACTCTTGGCTCTTCAAGAGTTTCCAGGTTTTGAGTCTTACCATTAGTAAAAACAGCTCACCTTTCTATTCTGACAGGTCAAAAAGGTCTGTAAGATACAATTGTGTTACAGTGGCACACTCTTGGGAAATTTTCCTTTTTATGTATTTTTTCGCACATTATCAAAAGGATTACACTGGACAAGCATAACTGATTGAAGAAGTACTGGTTTGAACAGCAAGGTATACAGTGCTGACACTGTACAGTGAGTACACTTAGGATTACACATTTGCTTTGTCCTTGTGGCGGTGTGTATGTCTCTAACCTTTTAAACTAAATGACTTTGGTAGTTAGACAATAGTCAGTCCTAGTTTGAGCTTCTAAATTTTCTGGTATCTGGATTCTTACTTCGAAGTGAAAAAAGGAAATGAATGACCTTATGTTTGTGTCCAAGGAACAGAGCATTTTTACATGAATTTGTCCTTTTTACTGGCCACATCCAGGTGGGATTCTGCAGCACTGCAGATGATGTGCATGAGGTAAAATGGCAGTGATATTATCAGTGCAGAAAAGTCTAGACTTAATGATTTTAAAGTTAGCTCACAGTCCTGTTAGCTGTAATACATAGGGGGTGCAATGTTACAGTAACTATGGTTGCAAACTTGGTTTAGTTTGCTATCAATTATGCACTAAGCATAAAGTACGACTGAGGCTGATGGGAATGCTTTGCAGGTAATTTTGTTGTAAACTAAAGAATATGAATTATGTTGACAACATGCCTAGACTAAATCATTATATTCATCTTCACTAATTCACAAAAATGTCAACCTCATGGTGTCCTTCACAATTTTCAAACAAATGAATCCAGTGGTTGTAAAAAATATTTCATTCTGTATTGGCTGACCAACTAATACTGCCAGCAGTAGAGAAATGTCTGTGGTGACTTAATCATCCCACTTTTAGTCTTTCCAAAAATGCTATTTCAGAGTGAAGTGAAATGTCTTCATAGCATACTGTTCCAGTGCACTGACACATTATAGAATAGCTGCAAAGCTTAAATAGTTTATTACTGCATTGTAATTGCACAGACAAACCAAAACCCACAAATACACAAAAAACTACTGCACTCCATTAGTTCTTTATAATAAAAAGTTGTCGGGGGTGCAAGTCTCTGAAAAAGGTCATGGTGAAATATTGTTCAGCTGTATTTTAGCTGCACTGCAGATTTTGCCCCGAAGCCCCTTCTCAAGAACAGTTAATCTCACCACCCCCAAGGTGATAACTTTATTCAGCTATAAAAAGCAACTCTGACTTTGACAAATGAAAAAAGGCCAAAATGTGCTGATCCTGAATCAAGTTATTATTACAAATTATTATTTAAATAAAGCACTTTTTTTTCATGTATATTTGTGAATTCAAATTCAGTTATAGGATGTCTTGCTTTGGTGTATACGTCCGTTTTTTAAAGCTGCTCATAATGTCCTCACTCAGCCCTAAAACGTCCAGTCAAATTAAATTAAACAGGGAGAGACAGAGAATTGAGGCCTTGTTGTGAATCGATAGAAGCCTTCCTCTCTCTCTTTATTTCATTCATTCATGTCTTTCTTTGTTCCCTGCCATAGTGGTAATTTAGCCAAGGTCTGTGACTTGTCAAGGGATCAAGCCCCAGTAGCTCTACTGGCAGAACTTTAATGAAACACTTTTTGGCTCACAAAGGATTGTGTGCCTCAGTTGTTACTGTTTGTGTGTGTGCACTCAGTAAACCATCTCCATCCAACCATCTATACACAGCTGTGCCAAAGTAATTGAACATCCTGCTGACTGTGTCACTGACACATGATGTCTCACACACACACACACACAACGCATGCACAAGGAGTGAAGTGTAGTTTGCAGTGACGCGATCAGCGGCAATAGGATACATACAGTATTGTGGAAATGCAGATGAGAGGAATGGCAGGAAACGCCACCGGATGATCAGAAGTATGGAGAAAAATGCAGGGGTCTGCAAAAATATTGAGTAAGATGAGAACACAGTGGTTATAGTACTGCACTCAATAAAAAGCACATACTGTGTCTTGTGTACTGTTACACCAACAGAAGCTGTAGTGTAAGAGTGATATTATGATATTTTGCAGTTTGGATTATGTGCTGCTTGGAAAATACAGATATTTTTCAAGAGGAAAAACAGAAGATGGTTTGAGGGATTCAGGGACTATCACATCTACATAGTTTTAAATTTTAACATAATTTTGTTTTCTAGGAAAATGATAAGTAGCAATTACTTCTCCAACAGATTACAAAATCATAGTTGAAATTAAACAACCACGGGTCTCCAGATCCACAGGATACCTGTGTCCAATTTAAGAATATTATTTCATATTTTGTGCTTTTCAAGAATTATGACCTGAATCTACATCTCCCACTGGCTTTACATGGATTAATATTTGCTGTAGTTGCTTGGCACACAACTTTTCTGTTCACTGTCATGTTTTTGGCTGTAGCAAGGTTCTTTTTAATAATGACTACTTGTTTTCAATTCATTTCCAGACCTGTCTCAGTTCCTCCCAAACTGCATCATCTCTGTAGTGTGAACGGTGTAGACTCTAAACAGGACCTAATATGCAAAGACAAAAACTGAAACATTATTTTGTTTTTCAGGATTGAAACACTTTATGTTGAGATAAGGTATAACAGAGTTTGTATAGTGTGTGGTTCCAGTTGTCATAACTGTCATGTTTTATAGTAGCAGTACTGATTAATGTATCCATGGAGATTTACTGCTTCAAGGGCACCCTTTCTGACGTGCTTGAGGTTGGTTGCTTAGTTGAACACTGTGTGCAAATATAGAGACAGTACGGCAGTGTGACTTACTGAAATATTATTGAGTGTTATGAGTAAGTGTAAGTGCACTGAATTGGTCACATAACACATAATGACTCCCTTGCTACACTATACTAAATATTGTCCTAAAATAAATTCTTTTTCATGCTTGAGCTACCTGAGGAGAGCCAACTTTGAATGAGGTCTTGATAACAGGAATAGAAACAATAATCCCATCCATCATTCATCCACATTATTCAACACAATGTTCAGTGCAGGGAGTTGCTAAAGTATCTGGCTACTGTGGCATCTAACTGAGCTAGGTTACAAACACAAGCAGTCCTGCTGTGTGTGTCACACAACTGCATATGAGAGTGATCAAAGAGGTTTGGGCACGACTAGATGGAGGGACAGAGGTTTGATTGGCAGTTAATGGTGGGTCCAAGTCTCATCATGTTCAGCGGGGCTCTCATTTCATTTTCATGCGACTCTAATTGGCTTATTGATTTTGAGAGCCCAGTTGGGATCAATGGGCACAGCTGTTTTGCAAGTGAAGAGGGAGGAAGACATAAAGAAAGAGGGCAAGAGATAGTAGATGGATTTCATGCAGTGCTTGCAATGATACTGATAATTGTTACTGGTCATGCAATTTTTTTATTTTTATTTTTTCAAACCTACTTTCAGAAGAAACTCTCAGAAAGCTAATAATTTGCTATACTGGAGTGCATTAAATCAAGAGGTGTTTTAAAGTGGCCACTGGGTGTATTTTTGACCTGTAACCACGTCCTTAATTGTTAACTCACAGGAATTTTACAAGGTTCAGAGTTTAAAAAAACAGGTATGTAATTGGCAAGTGGCAAAGTGTCAGATCAGACAAACAATATATAGGAAACATGTCAAAGTTAGCTTGCTGCCTCAGCATTAACTCTACTACTAAACCTCTGCAAAATATTTTGTGTAAGCTTGTTACTGTGAGCATCCACATCTCTGGTGACACAGAAGGCTGACTCACTGTCAGGGACACATACACAACAAAATTCAAGTCATACACTCTGCTCACTTGATGCTGCACAAAAAGAGTCCTGCTTCAGTTGTTTATTTCATGGTGACAGATTTGTCAAGGCCGTGCATCCACCGCCATGCCAGCTGCTGTGTGAGGCTGTACCAATTCACTGTGGTGCTTGAGCTAAACACTAACATCAGAATGTTAACATGCCGACTGCTGACTGTTAGTATGATAAAGCAGGTATGGCGTGTATAACAAATTTACAGTTAACTTCAATTGTAGATATTATATAAAAGACAAAAGTGAAGCTTAGTCACACTGATCCTCTGGGCATCCTGGATATTTAAATGAAAGTTATTGGAAACCCATTTCAAAAGATTTTGAGATATTGCAGTCTGGACCAAAATGATGAGCCAACAGATTGATACTGTCATCCATAAAATCATGCCACAAGCATATCTAGAGAACATGTAAAGGGCAGGACTTGCTGCATTTTAGCACAGACTATTACTGCTGACTGCTGCCAACATGGAGTCTGACTCCAGAAGCTGAATTTATCTCTCTCCTTACTGGTGTTTGTGGGTCCCTTGCTGGTTAGAGCCTACAAAATTCTCATCTTCACCCTGACTTCAAATATTTATCATTTAACTCCAGTTCACATCAATGTTTTTGTAGAATGGATACACAGAATCACTAACTTGCCTTAAACTAACAAATACGTTCACAAATAATAAAATCCCACATGCTTGTAACTTTTTCTTCTCAAAGGATTTAAGAATCAATACATGTCTAGTTTTGAGGAGAGCAGGAGCACACTATGTGCTGGGTCTAAAACATTAAATTCATCATCTTGTCATACTTTGATCTATTCTCTATAACTATCAGGGTTTCTTTCCTGTGTTTGTCTCCAACCTCTTTCTGTCTCCCTGACTCACATACACAAACACCTTTAGGAGTGTATCATCCTTTGAAGGTCACAGTCAAGGCCAGTGCTTCTATTTTTCCTCACAGGTGGACACTGACCTTTCTCTGTTAAGCTAGTTAATAAAAAGGTTGGGGGAAAGTTCAAACAAAAGCTACAGCATGGGAGGGATAGGTTGCATTGCCTCACCTTATTCATGTGTCGGTTGTTGGCTTCCAGCAGGTGTTTGAATGGTAGTAGTTGTCCTTTTTTTAAATTGACAGATTTGTGTCTTAAAGTTTAATATGTGCTGCAAGTCTTTTCATTAAAACATCCAAATGAGAATCAGTCTATATTAGAAGTTGTGATTTTAACTTGTCAATTTTTTATACTTTGGATGATTTATTAGACACAAAATCACTAATTACACCCATTTTATAATCATTAATAAGACCTAATTTGCTTAGATCACCAACAACACCAATCTGTTTTCTGAGTACAATGGTGCATCAGTCACAGTCACTGTTGTTGTGCCAGTGAGCGCCTCAGATGTCAATTACTCTCAGGTTCGAAGAGTCAGTCAGCAGGTGTATTCTGTAACCAGTTTACTGCAATTGAAATCATAAAGTATGACTTTCATTGCTTCTGAGATTTTTTTTCTACACAAGGGCTTCTATATCGCAGTCTCTCTTGTCAAAACCTGACACAGTGGATTAAACTGCGTGATGGATTATTTCAGCAGGCCTGCAGAACAATCTAATGTGCTACCCTTCAGTGCAGACGAGTCCCAAAGTGGGAATCAAGGAATAGATCTATGGATGAAAGGTGCGGATAGAGAGATGGAGCAAACAGCTTGAGTTCCCAGCTGAACAGAAATTGATGAGGGTGCACGACTGTCAGAGTAAATCTGAGTGAGATTGGAGCTGCCGGGACTGTCTAGTTCCAACCTGCTATTCCCAGACTGCCTTGAAAAACGATGGATGGGTTTGCCTTCAGCTTCTACAGTGAAATAGTCTTTCACTGAAGCAATTTACTTTAGAGCAACTTTATTTTTAAGCCTCATAGGTACAAGAACATGGGGACCAAACAGGTTAATACTAAAAGTCAATTTATTTAGAAGTTGTTTGTCACATAATTAAATCAAGTGTACATCACAATCTGACTGTGCAACACTGTCATTGTCAGTAAAAGTAACACACTGTTAGCATTTAAACATACTGTGGTATCTGACACGCTGAGATAGTTTGTCCTTTGCAGTGAAAAGGAATTTAGTGAAACAGTTTTGGTTTAGATAAATGGATAAAGTTAAATCTGTTATATATTTGCTTTTGCCTTTCACTATTTTAGATCATACCCTCATCCTCTGTGGGTACCTGTGTTAAAGACAAATGATGTTCCTGCTGTACTAATTGGCATCACTTGTGTGGAAAGCAAGACAGACAGAAGCTGGTGTTAAGTCAGACATCTTTTTGTTTGGCAAAGCGTTTTAAGTACATACAGGTGTCTAGATGCAGACATGCAGGTAAGGTGGAGAGAACTAAATAATGGTGTGTACAGTATAATACCATCATCAGCCTTTCAATTTCAAAGCATACATAGAAAAAAGCTTGAATTCTTGTCCGTAATAAAAATCTCATCATTCATTTTTAAGCTTTGTGAGCAGAATGTCATTTTGACTCTTGAGTATATTACGCCGTTTTTTAATCACATCTGAATTTGCAAAATCAAAAAGCATTAACCTTTGAGCATTAATACTGCTCTAGAGGCTTGTAATGGTCTGGCAAATGTCTGAATAAGTCTAGAGGTATTTTTGCTGCAGACCAACATATGTACGTAGGTTACAGCCATCTGCACCATTGTTCACACACTTCCTCGTGTAGTTTGTGTCTGTGTGGAGGGATTAAAAGACCACCCAAACGGGGGCAGGCAAGGGCTTAATCCTCCCTGGCTGAGAAGGAAGTCTCTTCTTCTCAAACACAGCACTAAATTGCTGCTGTCTACACATAGGCACCATGTTGCATGGCCGACTGCACAGCTAACAGCTACTATAACTCCAGTCTAACTTCCTCACATCTGTTAAAAAGCAACACAAAGCTGCTTCCTGACTCAGACCTACCATGTAGTGAATGAGACAGTTCTAGCCATTTTTTTAAGTGACTTAAAATTTTCTGCCTTGCTACCTATTGTCAAAAGGGAAAAAATCCTGTCATAGAATTACATTAGTGACACTTTTACATATACAAGTATGTTATATAGTTATAACTTACATCTTGTCGTCTAAATATATTAAGGCTACAAAGGTTTCTGGTAACACTAAAGTGTTGATGACAGTTCCTGTCATCAACATTAACATGAGCAGATCCATAAATGCACAGGACTCAACAGAGCTGTCAAACAGACTGATAGTGGAAAATCTTCAAAGATGTGCAGCTCTGGGATTCAGGCCATTACCAACCAAGCGCCAAGAATCTGGTCATCTATTCCTTTCTTTTATTTGACCAGCAGTGTCAAACTGAGATGATCACTACTCCTGTAGATTGACCAGAGATGGAAAAGGGGCAGCCAGCCAACCAGCTACTGCACTCTGTAATTCAAAATCAACAGGATGTCTTTTGTAGTCTTGAAGGCATTACCTGCTCTTCTTAACACCAATGCTCAGTTATTTTTCACACTAGACTCACATCTGGTCCTGATGCACATGCACATCCAGAGTCTTACTGTCCTGGATGATTCAGAAGTTAAATACATCATCTTTCTCTACAAAGGTGAGACCTTTTATTAGGTGTAAATATCCTTAAAAAGCTTCTGTGACTGTAAGGGCAGAGCATGTGGCTAGCAGAGCACTTGGAGAACTGTATTCACTCAAGAGACCTGAGCAAACAGTCAACTAAGAGCACACTGTCTCTCTGGAGAGCAGCACTCAATGTCACTTTCCATAAGGCAGGAGCAAAGGTGACAAGCTGTGACAAGACAAGTGGAACAGCACACTGCCACGTCTTAGACAGAACCAGAATAATTTATTTGCGCCTCTGTCTTTCTTCTCAGATTTTATTATGGTTTGAATGTACAAAGGGTAAAAGCATATCAAATTACAGTCTGTTATGGCAGTGATTCATGTATAAAAAACCAGACCAGACCAGATTACAGCATCTCAGGTCTTTACAGGCTAAAGAATGAAATCCTGTGAAATCATGAGTCTAGATTAGTGCAACATATGATTAAGATGTGTGTGCAAAACATATTTAACACTATCAAAAACTAAATAAATGACTCATGGTCAAAAGCTGTAAAATAACACCAAACAAATCATTATACCCAAAAATTTGGCATAAATGCTGCAACAACCCTATCAACTATCAGCTGTACAGATGCTAGTTGTTGGCTAGCTACTAGCTTACTCTTATGTTACACAATCTATCCAAAATGCATGCATCTCAATTACACGAGTACCAAAATAAACTGAAAACCAGAGACAGCTATGCTGAAAAGCATAATTTTATTTGCAGTGCATTGAATTTACCTTCAAATAAAACATAACATAAATTTTAACACAGGTCGGCCAGGTGAGTTCTCAGACTCTCTTTATAGATCCCAACCCCTTGTCTATGTTTAAAAAATAGACCTTCTGTAACCTTTACCTCAACGTATGCATAAATATGTAAATTCTGTATTGTGCACCAATATCATTTCACTCTCTTCACTTTAATATCCAACCATTAAGTATTAGTATAACAATAACAATAACAATAACAATGCAACTTTATGAAATCTGGTTCAGCTCAGGACACAGAGGTAAAATCAGTTTATAGGAAATGAAATGCATTTCCATACACTCATACACAAACAAAGAAACTACCTTCTCATCACTGACAGAGCATGACAGCAATGTCTGATATTGCTCTCTTATTGCCACTTACTTTGCACTGCTGCCAAAAAGCTACTGTATATAAATAAACCACCCACAGACATACTGTACAAACACAAAGAGCTTCTGAATAGTTGTATAAACTGTATAGATATACTGTAAATACCGGGACATCATAGGACTTAAATTAGGAAATTGCAATACAGTGACACCTGGCAGGGACTATGTTTTTAAAGGGCAACTGACTGATTTGTGTCCGTGTGCCTGGGTGGTTGAAGCAAAATGCTGGGAATGCAGTTCATCTGGTAGTAAAAGTGTTGTGGTAGCAGTGACCTTGTACTAGAGATGTGGGCTCAGCTTTTAATGTCAGTGCAATGTACAGTTTGCTTTGACTGGTGAGGACGACTGAAGGCAAGGTTTAATTTAAAGCTACTGTCACTATTCTTGGGCCATGTACACAATAATATTAGTACATTTGAAAACACTTTTAACATGTCCAGAGTTTTCTGTGACAATGTTTACAAATCGTATTTTCGAAGCTTAACTAAATAGTACAGAAATCTGAGTATGTATAATAACCAGCAGTAAAATGCTGTATTAAAATAATTGTATTCAAATTAACTTCACTTAGTCATGTTACTGTATATTCATCTAACCTCGTGTAGGTGTTGCGTCATTGTTATATACAATGGCAAGAAAAAGTGTGGAAACGTCAAGACATCATTGGAGCCAAGACTGCAGTTGCACCAAACAGCAATAAAGTGTGAACGTGTGTGTTTCATCAGCTTTTCCCTTTACAGCTGCGGCTCCAGATCCCGGCTGAAAAGAATAAACATGCTGAAAAGAATAATGACACCTTCACATGAATAACCATTAAAGTGATTTTCTGTATGCAGGAGACAGTGTGTGTGACTGGTCAAGATCATCACCAGTGTGAACATTATACATCACCTCAAAGTATACAAACTCTACAGTCTTAATGCATAGATACACAACAGCATGCAGCACAGGGACCAGACAATAATTAACATCTACAGTCCTCATCAAAAATGTAACTACACATCAGGGGTACAGCAGCTACAGAGATGATGGCAGGAACTGTAATTAGTCAGCATGGGCTGCTTGTGTTATCTCCTACGCTGTTGGATGCTGGTCTTTTCAGTTACACACTTGTGTGAAAGGCCTCTGCGCTGCTCATCGTAAGTGGCGATTGAAACAATGTAAAAACTTACCAAGTGCATTACTGATATATAAGATTGTTTGAGGAGATTTCAGGCATTTCTGTCATGTTTGAAAGTTTACTTCGAGAAGAAAAACTAGAAATGATGATTTCACATTAAACAGGTTGTGAAGCTGAATTGCCGTTTCTCCTGTTCAGCTTTGGAGTTGGCAGAGAACCTAGTGTCTCTGTTTTGTAACATTTGTGAGTGCTGCTCTCACAGATGTTAGTCTACTCACATAGACTATGTCTATGAAGCCATTGTTCTTTGATACTGCGGGATTGACATCAAAACCTGGCATTTACTGCTGAGGGTTTGGACAGATGAAAGATTTCTCCAACAAAAGGCGATTGTAGTTGTGCTACAAATATCTCACTGTGATATTTGTAGCACAGGCTCATGTGTTTGGCTCACTATCCACAGGATTACAGCTTTAGGGTGAATTTTCATTAAAGTCTTATTAAAAATCTGCATATTAATTTCTGGCTCATGGGTGTTTTTTCACTTGCCATTTAGTTGTATTCACTGAAAACACACACTTTCTCCACTACTAAGAAACTGGTTGGTAAATAATAGGAAATAAATAAATTATGAATTCATCTGTGAACATATTTACAATAGTTTATCTGATAAGAGATCTAAAATCAGTTTGCAGGATGTAAAAGTGCAGAGTATGCATCTCTGTTACAACAGTGAATCTGTATCTGTAACCAGTTTATCACTTTCACACCAGGTGATTCATCAACAGCTCATCATCATCTTCTGAACTGCAAAAAAATTATTGCCATAACCCCATGTGCCTGGGTGTTTTGGTGCATGTGCATTTGTGTGTGAGTGCAACACTTTTGTGTGCATACTATCGCTATTTGATACTATCATATTTAAGTTTTAAGCAGCTGTGTGAAATGTGCTTTTGCCTTAAACCCAACACAGGACACTATGTGTTTTTTCAGACTCTGCATATCAAGAATGTGATTAAAGAGCAAATGTAAACAGCAACAAGGAGAGGACTGAAAATATGTCACACTTAATAAAAGGATCCAGACAGAACTAATACTAGTGATCTGTATACAGAGCAGTTGGTTGTTTCACTCATTTCTGGTGATAATTTGATTTAAAAGATCTGTCTAAAATTAGCCCCCAATGTTTTATAATAATGCACAGTTTTGTTTTCAGTTCAACCAACTAAGGGCTGAGTCACTGCAGTGTGTAGAGGACTTGATGTTTTACATTTAAATATTTAGATTACACCTGATTAAAACTGTTTCGATACATGCCACAAAACCAGTAGTCTACTAATGACTTTACGTTGATGCTTTAAAATGATTCTTTTATATGCTGGACATATAAGTGCATGTACTCCAAACCTCTTTTTTTCTACTGTTTAATACAAACGCTTTGCTTGGTGCACAGTTCTGTGAAATAAATACCATATTGGAATAATTTTACTGAGGTTGCCATGGAAGCCAGCAGTGCATCGCTCAAACTCTGAGCTGCATGAAGAGACACTTTACCTGCAGGAGTTTATTAAACTGATGTTATACATTAAGATTTGTAAAGGTAAGAACAAACAAGCTTTCTTTAATTGTTTTACACTTCTGTCTAGCTAGCTAGTCAGTGGAGATAAAAACATGACAGTTTTTGCTGAGTTTATTAAGAGTATGTTTATTAACATTACGCTGTAAAATACAACAGTTGTTAGTAAAATCAACTAAATTGCATGTTTATTTCATGAACTGATGCTGTTATTCAAAGTCATTTCTATATTTTTTCCCAAATGTACTTAAAAGCTAATGCTTAATTTGCAGTTAAAAAAAAATCATTATCATGCATAACTTCAAGGAGCATCACTGTGATTTTGTGATTGCTCTTTTTGTGGAGTATTTCCCTAAATTACTGTATTTATTTTTGTTTCAGACTTGGCTCACTGGCATTAATAAAAGAGGAGAAACATCAGCAGAAAAATGAGTTCCCCAGTAGAGGTGAGTGTAAAAATATAACTGCAAATTTTCAACCAGTAAAATTTTTAACAACTACAGTAGAATTATTTAGAAAATGCTATAACATTATCCTTGTAAACATTCTTCAGTATTTGGTTTTCTCTCGTTCATTTTTATATGTTTTAACACAGGAGATTAACTAGTTGCATGTAACTACTTGCACATAATGAAATTACAAAATAAAGGTAGTTAAAATTTTTGCTAATGTAAAACTATGTAGTACATTCAGTCATTAATCAAAATGTTGGTAGTTACAAAGAGGTAAACATTGCTACACTCTAATTTTTGAAAAAAGTTTACATGTTTACATGTTGCTTAGCATCAATCACAAAATCAATCAAAAAGACGTTTGTGATTTGATTTGGTGGTTGTGCTTTAAATTAAAACATTCCAAACTTAATCTGAGTTAGGTTTTACAAAAATCAGTGTTGAGAACTGTTATTCTGCCTGGTTCAAATTTATGTTTTAAGGACTTTTCAGCTTAAATGATCATATTTGTTGGATAATCTATTTAAAAATGTAATTAAATATAATAAGTTACATTACTTTGATTAAATCATTTAAATTGTAACATTACTTTTTCCACCTTCATGATGGCGAAAGCTGTGGCCAGAGGCATGATGTTTTTTCATTATCCATCCATCTGTCCATGCTGTTTTGAACACAATATCTTGGGAATTCGATAATGACCACTTGGACTGAAGAATGAACTGATTACATCTTGGTCAACCCAGTCTCCAAAAAACTATGTTCCTAAACTTCAATTTAGGAATACGTTTCTGTAGAGAATGTCATTGCAACCCGATTGTGGCACGAACATTATTAGCATTTTAATGGTTTTGTTCAGACACCCAAGTCACTGGATTAAGGTCAGGAAAGATTGTGACCTAGGTTAAAAAACCTGACAGTTACTTCACAAATGTCTGTATTTTCTGTTTGTCTGTATTTTATTTTATTGTAAATTTTAACCCCAAACACAATGTCTGTCTCTAACCTTAACCGAAGTGCTTGTCTTGCCAAACAGGACTAAATCTCAGGTGTCTGGTTTGTCAGCCCTGCACGATGTACACCTGCCATCCACCCTAACCACTGCCTTACCATTTGCTTTCAGTTAAATAACTGTAGCATGTCATTCATTTAAAAAATAAGTTTCACCACAATGTAATCATTATATTGCTATTTCTATCTGTTTCATTCTTGTGAAAACAATATGACAGGAAGACTGTAAGCCACAAATGCCCACAGTCAAGGATTAATGGATTGCATCTTAGAGGTCAAAGTTCAAAGTTTAAGGTCACAGTGATTTCATATAAGTCCCTTTCTTATCCTTGCTATACAGAAATACTGATGGATTTTCCTTATACATGGCACAAATGTCTACTTATGCATAAACTTAATAAAATATACAATGGACAGACATGCATTTGAACTGCAGCTGCATTGGATGATGGAGGGATTTACCTTCCAGCATTGATATTAGGTAATATCTGACTTAATGTTGGTCTGATCCAGAAATATATTGCTAACATAAACAGCCTAACATACAGTAGTTAGTTAAAGAATGAAGCTGGTTAAGTTAGGTTTCTTTAATAGCAGTGCAGTTATTGACTACTGCATAGACTCCTGAGACATTTCTATGGGAAATATTCCTATCCTTCCCATTTCATTGGTATTATATGAACACAACATCAGTGTTTACAAATGACCGTTCAAAAAGTGTTTTTACTTAAAGGTTTTTTTAAAGACTGCAATCATAATTACGTGTTTGCACCTATACAATAGACTAAAATTGTGCAACTGTACATAGTTGCAGCAGTTACTACAGTAACAATCTCTTGTAATTTAAGTATGTATGTGTGACACCATTTTCTTATTATCTACTGTATAACAATATGCATTTCAGAGCTTAAACATTTAATACTACGTCATGTTGTCTCTTTTACTTTTTTAGAAACAGATAGCACTAAGCCTGGATGGACTTTGTGATGATACTAAGAAGAGTTTCAGTCAAGGACATCTGGATCACCAGCAGTGTGTCCACACAGCAAAGACACCACACCACTGTGACCAGTGTGAGAAGACTCTCAGTGTTAGACACAGTCTCATGAATCATCTGCTTATTAACACAAGAGATAAACTATACAGAAAGCCATATGCGTGTGACCAGTGTGGGAAGAGCTTTACTGTTCGATCCAAACTAGCCATACATCAGCGTTTCCACGGTGGAGAAAAGCCATATGTCTGTGACCAGTGTGGGAAGAGCTTTACTGTTCGATCCAGTCTAATTGTACATCAACGTATGCACAGTGGAGAAAAGCCATATGTCTGTGACCAGTGTGGGAAGAGCTTTACTGTTCGATCCAGTCTAATTGTACATCAACGTATGCACAGTGGAGAAAAGCCATATGTCTGTGACCAGTGTGGGAAGAGCTTCACTGTTCGATACAAATTAGCCATACATCAACGTATGCACAGTGGAGAAAAACCATATGTCTGTAACCAATGTGGGAAGAGCTTCACTGTTCGATACAAATTAGCCATACATCAACGTA
>OMLM01018155.1:0-10387 GCA_900302695.1 Helostoma temminkii | reverse complement strand
ATATATATATTTTTTTCCCATATAGCATATTTGCTAATTTTGCAACAAAATACTGCAGAAACTTAGCAGTATTTGTTGTCCAGTTTTGTCTTGTTCCCTGTGATTATAGATTACATACCTTGTAGTTAAAACACCCACATACAAGCTGTCACTAAGCTGTTTTGACAATGCAATAAACCCCAGGTGTTGGTTTGTATAAAGCTGTTCAATCTGAAACCTGATCCAGATATTAAAAAAAGATCCACATTTAGGTGAGTGTCATTAGATAAGCTCCATGTCTTCCCTTCTATCTCCAACATTTCTTGCCATGCATTTCTGTACCATGTCTTAGTAATTTTGTTACATTTTACCTCAGTTTGGATAAAGCCCATCTCAAAATGACAAAATATTCTGTATATGTGAATGTGATGTTTGACAGTTTGTCAAAGCTCCTGGAATGTAGCCCAGAACGCCACAAAAAGAGCAGGATCAGACCTGTATGTGTGTGTGATGTGCTGATCTAGGTTTTGTTAAGATGCAGATTGGAATCTAAAGCTTAGTTATTTTTCTTTTTTCTATATTTGTGGGATTGGATGAACCTTACTCACATTTTAACAACTAAAAGTGAAATTAAAGTTTCTCTGAGTGTCAGTAGATTATCAGGAGGAGGACAGTGACACCTGGCTGTGAACTGACATCCTGAAGCTGTTTCTGAAGCTGCACTTAGTTTAGGAAGAAGCAGACTGAAGGAATTTGTGATGCTTGTACAAGGTAAGATCAGCTTCCTCCCTCTGATCTGATTTCTCATTCCAAACTGCTGCTGCTGTCTGTCCAGCTGATGTTGTGCTTTGTTGTCCTCTCAGACTGTCAGGTGGAGGTGGAGGAGGGAGTGGAGTCTGTGCTGCTGCCCTTCAGGACCACAGGGGACCTGCCTGAGGATGCTAGAGTGGAGTGGGAAGTATATCAATCTAAATACATGATAGTCCACAAATATGACATGGCTCTGACCAGTCTGGCGAACAGAACCAGTTTTACAGAGGTCGAACAGAGATGAATGAAGACCTGCTGGAAACTGGAGACCTCAGTCTGACCCTGAAATGCCCCACAGTCAGAGACACTGGAAGATACACTATATTGTCACAAGTATTCGCCCACCCATCCAAATAATTGGAATCAGGTGTTCCAATCACTTCCGTGGCCACCCGTGTATAAAATCAAGCACCTAGGCATGCAGACTGTTTTTACAAACGTGAATGGGTCTCCTCAGAGCTTAGTGAATTCCAGATGTGAAATTTCCTCGCTCCTAAATATTCCACAGTCAACTTTCAGCTGTATTATAAGAACGTGGAAGCATTTGGGAATGACAGTAACTCAGCCACGAAGTGGTAGGCCATGTAAACTGACGTAGCGGGGTCAGCGGATACTGAGGCGCACAGTGCAAAGAGGTTGCCAACTTTCTGAAGAGCAACTTTCAAGAACAGTGCGCAGAGAGCTTCATGGAATGGGTTTCCATGGCCGAGCAGCTGCATCTTTTTATTCACATCTTTCGGGATTCCCTTCTAAAGCTACTCATTTCCACATTTTCACTTTCCCACGCTGTCAAAACTAATTTATTTCAATTTTTCACCCCTATCTATAACTAAAAACCTTTCTTCCCGCCTTCCTCATACCAGTCAGCTCAGCTAGTCATCGTCTTATATAAATCACCTCATTCTGTCATTCTGCCTTTCATACCTATCCACGTGCAATCATGCCATGCAAAGCAATGTCTTTCTAATACTGGTAATTATAGTCAGGTCTTACTTAGGTAGCGACGTCATAGGAGGTGAGAACCTGACTGAGGATTCTGGAGATGCAGTTGTTGCCATTTCAATAATCGGCAGGAGACACAATTTCTTAGTCTTTTCACCCACACATTCAGTCACCACTACTACATCACCTGGCAGTCCGTAACATCAACCTGGCTCCCTGGCTGGGATGAGCTATTCTGCTGATGAAATTGCTCCATCCTTCTCTTCTGCTCAGCTAGAACCACTGGCCCCCGTCACACAGGTGGATCATAAGTCAACCACTTGTAGTCACAAGAGGACCAAGAAATCTACCCAGCCTTACGGACCACAGCAGAAGCACCGTCCTCCAGTAATCCTGACATGGCACGTACCCAAGTGGTCATGTCCACATTTCACAACATCAACACCTGTTTGCAAACCCTGGAAAATGCCAGCTCAGCAGCTGCTATCAGACAATCCATCAGCTCTCTTGACTCTTCAGCCAGTTTCTTTCCCTGATGCAGTCTCTTCCCCCCAGGCCTCAGCATTCACTAGCCTGTGCTATCCCCTCTCCCTCCCTGGCCGGGCCATACATTTCACAGGCAGCCAATATTTCAGGCTAGAAGGTTGTGTTCAAAAATCATTTAAGTCAAAGATATCAACATTCCAAATATTCTTCCACTATCTCCTGAGTGTGACAAGAAGCTCATCTCTGGCATCAGTGTCACAGTGGTGCTAAAATCTTCTGATCCTCGCCTTGCCAGGGACATGACTACGTGTATTGGTTTCAGTTAGTATATTGTTGACATGTGTTTGTGTTTAATATCAGCCACTGTGCTCAGGTCTGCGAAATGAGTATTCCCTGAAAAAACTCTTTAAGTTCCAGTTCTCATTAGAGTTTATCAGGTCCTTGGCCGGTTAACTGTTTCAGCATCTTGGATTTTTAAGTCTTGTTAAATACATGTCCTCAACAAACTACAATTACAATATAATTTTATGATAGTTAATTAAAATGAACGCATATTGGATCAAGAAGGAGAAAACGAGCATTAAGCTTTGAACAGTGGAATGTAACAAAGTCCTTGTACAAACTTGCAAAATACTGTAGTACAGTCAGTGTCAAAAAAGTGAGTTGGTCATTGTAGTAAATATTTTGACCAGAGTAAAATTATCAGACAGAAATTGAAGCTCAAAAGTGTATGCTCTGTCCAAATGTCCGCTCCACTCTCATGTTCTGTCATGCAAACAGACAGTAACATCACTGCCACATATACATACATGTTATCTGGATTAGCTGTGTTTAAGATGAACTAGTGAGTGTAGCATTACATGTGGAACTACGTGTTATATGTTAAGTGTTGTTGTTTGTTTCAGTTACAAAAAGATATATGCATAACATCAGGAACTCCAGTAAAGGCAAGAAGACAAGCCTTGTATGGGAATTTCTCTTATTTGTTCGCTGGCTGTCTAGCTACACATAGTACACGTGTTGTGAGGACAGTACACATATGCAGCTGAACCCATCCTTGTGGGCTAAAAATGTAGTTTGGATAGAGTACATGCACAATTTACTACCCTCTTTGGCCACAGTGTAAACACTATTCAAGACTGCCTACAGGAATCAGCCTCCACTGTTCTCCAATCAGGCTGAGGCTGTGGTTCCTTCTACCTTTGCCATGGTACAAAGATGTCTTCTGGCTTGGAAGAGAGCTAGGCAGGCTCTCAAGAAGTAGACTAATGATATATTTGAACATATTTTACAACACATGGACACTGCTTAACATACTAAACTCATATATGTGCATACTTTCTCACCAACTTTGAGTCTGGTCATGGCTTCGCTGTGTTATTTAGAAAGGAGGATCAATTTCATCTCTATAACACTAATACAGACAAAATATGGATTCTCATTTAGATTGACTGTTTTACAGATTTATTGTTACATAACTGAGAAAAGCAAGACATGAAATTGTGCTTGAAATATAGTTTCATTATAATAACCAAATGTCTTCCAAAAACAAACAAACAAACAAACAAAAAAAAAAACAAGGTAAGTTGGCAGATGAGAAAACACTGAGCTGAAGTTACTACTTTCTAAATTTATTTCTGGGGACTTTCCTTGTGCAGCCAGTGCAACTTATGAGGTAATGGAGTGAAGAAGATGGCGAGGGTCATGTCAGCAGCTTTGTCTGCTGCTCTGGTGTATCTGACAGAATTTAGCATTAGCATGAGCGTGAGCGTGCTAGCTAACACTAATTGCGATCATTTTACAGGCTGTGTGGCCCAAATAGTCACTGTCCTGTTACCAGCTATGATAAGCGGAAGTTAGCTAACATTAGCTAAACCTCAGAGCTTATCTGTTCAGAAGAAAACTTGCCAAGTCTACGATCATTGAAAATTTGCTGGACTCTGAGTGGTTTCATATCTGGCAACTTGTGGTGCTCAGATTTTACTGGACTAATGTGCAGGAGGCAGGATCACACAGGTCCAGACAGAAACTGATTTTCGGTCACCGAAACTATTATTTTGAATGTTGTCTGAGAAGCTAATATTGATTAAGATATGTACTTACAATACATTACATGTTTCTTTAATCTCTGATGACACGTAATAGTCATTTTATTGTTTAATATAATAAATATATTTCATATTGTTCCTTTAAAGCAGTGCCTTCCATACAAGATGAAGGCATGGATTAGTTACCCTAAATCTTACTTGGACATGAGATCTCCACTTTTGGCTATTAGAAAATGAGTCTGAACAGACATGCATGTAAACTGCAACTTTACTGGCTGATGGAGGTGTAGTAATTTAATTCCAGTCTGTTTGAGTGGACATGTGAGATTTGTGAGAATGACCAGTAAAAGAAAACAGAAGCAACAGGAGATCTGAAGTCTAAGTCGGCCCAACTCTTTGTCTTCTCTTTTCAGATTCCTGTTCAGAAAGAAAAAATAATTTATTTTATTTCGAATTATATGTCATTTGATTTTATTTTATTTAATACTGATGGTTACAGAGATGGCTCTATTTCATAATTTCATATACAATCTGTACATGGATGCCACTTTGTCATGGTTACCTGTCCTTATGCCAGCTGATCATCACAGAACTCATCAGGACCTTTACATATGCCTTGACTTTCATCCAATTACCACTTCCTTGGCTAAAATTTGGACTCAGAGCCCCTGGAAAAACTGGTTTTAAGCTAGAGCTTCCCCCTCTTTGCTGACATATCTGTGATATATCTTTCATGTACCTCCTTACAGGGGAAATGTGGGGTACAGACCATCTACAGACGGCCAAGAACATTGAAAACACACAGTATGAATGTAGTATTCAATGTCACTTGTTAAGCTCTGATCATGGAGCTAAACAAGCAAAAACAGCAGCAGAATAACTGGTAAACAGTGGTTGGCAGGAGCCAACCCTGATCGGCAAATGATGCAACAGATTAAACCAGATTAGGTGAAAATGGGATTTTTCAGTTATGGTGAATTTCCAACCCGTTCTCATCTAGTAATGTCTTGCCTGGTGTACTGCTCTATGTCATGCCTTTTGGCAGATGGAGTGAAATGAAAGTGATGAAAGCGAAGTGAAAGTGATGAAAGTATTGTTTTACTTCAGTGTTGAAATCCACGGGATGCCCCATTGACTCCAATACTAATTTACTGGTCAGCTGCTCTGATCACGTGCAGCTGTGGTGAGTTTAGAGTTTTGAGATTTGACATTCCTACTGGACAGATGAGGTCTGATGCTGATTTTATGCACACATAACATCTTTATGAAAAACTATTACTTGGAAGTGAAAGTTTTTTCCCACTGCAAACATCCCTTTCTTAATTCTACTTTTTTGCAGAACCCCCCTGGTAACCGGTTTAGTTCTCCTTCACATTTCACTTCTAGTGTACCTACTCTTAAAGTTCTGTCAGTGTATGATGGTCCTTGTTTTTTCCCTCCTACAGCAGTGATTTTCTGTTTGTTTGCATATCCTTAGTTTGTTTATCTCAGGTTCTGGCTATTGATTTTCCCCTGGGTCAGTAATGTTCCCTCATCACTGACAACAGGGTTTTAAAGGTAGTTATGTGTTAATTATGATCTATGTTACATTTCAATGGGGTAACGTGAATTCTGTCACCTGCTTGGGTACAGGTGAGTTTGTACCTGCATTGTTTGTCTTCAGACTGGAGTAGACAGTACCTTGATCAGCACAGCATTCTTCTGGAAAGGAAACAGACACATCTGCTAAATGTATAATACATACATACAGTGTTTATATTCATTGTTAGAGTATAAGTAATACATGGCCCCATCCTCCGGATATTAATCTGCTCTCTTGGCTTTACTGTCAGAACTAAATGAGTAAGGCTAACTTTAAACCTGATTTTAAGAACCCTAAAATCAAGTTTTAGTAAAGACTGGACAAAATGTCCACATAATGCAGAAACGTCCTCCCTACCCAAGATAGGAAGGTAGGAAGACGTTCACACACAAATTACCTCCTTTATTGACTAGCTGTTTATAGGTGACATCAGCATAGGTGATGTCTCCTCCAGATGTCTCCTCATCTGGAGGAGATGAATGACTCCTTCCTGAAGAGATGAGTGTAGAAAAGTATCAGAATGAAAAAATGAATTCTCTAAGAGAAACTAAAAAAGGACACACACTTAGATTCTGAAGTTACAAAGGAAATGTAATTAATTCTCAAAAAGCAACATGTAAGATTTCATGACTAAAGCACGTGGGTATTACAGAATCCTGAGGACTAAACCCCTGTCAAGCTTTCAGACAGAACAATCCTTGGGACTCAGCTGTTCTACTAGGGAGGTCTTACAAGAAGTGTATACTATCAAAGCTTTTTGTCTGTTGGTAGGACACAAACTGATGTATTAGTATGCATTTCTCTTACCCAGGAAGATAACAGTAATTAAGAAGACTTAATTGATACTTATGTCATAATCAATTCACTCATCATTCACTCGTCTGATTTTTTATTATGTATTGTAAATCTCACTGCCTGTGTTTATTGCAAAGAATTAGGAAAATTCTCATTTCTTCTGTATGTGTGTTCACTCTAAAGCTATAATAAATAGAAAAACCAACAGTGATATACAGTATTTGACTGTGAAATACAGCAGAACTGCTTTTAACATAGCATCAGCTAGACATTTTATTCAAACATTAATTTTTTAATTGTTCTCATGCCTTTTCTCTCTTCCTCTCCTACTATAGACAGTCACGTCAGACAGTTTGGAACTTCCTGATTGCCCTTCCTAAAAACTCTTTTATACACAAACCACACAGACACAAATTCTTCCAGCTGTCTAAAGAGAGCTTGGTGTGCACTCATGCGTAGTTTATTACATTTTCAATAGAGACAACGGTCTCTAGTGTAAACAAACTGCAAAATGGCAATTGCAGCAACAATATAGAAACAATGAACCTTTAACCTCATTTCCTCTTTGCCAGACTTATGTAACCATTTTTGTTTCTACCAGACAAGTTATCAAGTTACTGGTCAGTCATCCAGGCCTTGGTCTTCTAAAGGCTCTATTCAGTGGCAACAAGACTCGCTTTGAGTTCTGGAGGATGTTCCATCTTCCACCCAGAAGACTTCATCAGTTCTGAACTAGTGAAGTCCACTTGCCACTGAACAGCACCTTTAGGATGTTTTTTACTGCCTCCTGTTGGATGAGCAGTATATTACATTTTCTGAGACTGATGCAAACTATGGACATAAAATACATGCATATCCTGTGCATTGTAGTTGTTTCTATGCACCTTGTAGTATGAAATAATAATAATAATAATAATAATAATAATAATACTGTTGGTCCTGTTGTGTGAGTCAGGATGTGAACTGCTTAGATGACCACTGTCCCACCTGACAGAATGGTGCTCATAATACTTTACTGAAACATCAGAAACAGACTTTTGTATAAATTAATCATATATTCTAAATCTAGATGGTACAGTGTCACATGAAAATCCTAGAAAAAAACAATTTTGAAATACAGTTTTCTATGGCTAAATAAGGCCCTCAAAATAGTGTTCTAACAACTATGATCATTACTAGAGCTAAAAGCCTGATCAAGTTCAAAGAGACTAGATGAAAATCACGCTTCTTCAATGCTCACAAAATTCAGTGTCATAAACTTTTTGTCATAATATCATATCGATTTCATACCCACGTGTGTCCTCCACAGCAGCAGAAGTGTGACCAGAACCAGACAAAGTACAGAACTAAGAGCTGCTATGACTGGGATTTTAACTGAGGGGGAGGCAGGAGGAAGAGAGGGAGCAGTAGAAGTGTAGAGAGTGATGGTTTGTGGAGCAGAGGTTGTTGTAGGAGGATCTGTAGAGAGATGAGGAGAATCTGGTTCAGTGATCAGTTTATTATCAGGGTCATAGAAACAGGAAGTGATGTCAGTGTCCTGACCTCTGACCCTCAGCCAGCTCTGAGGAGATTCTCCCAGTTCATTAGTAGAACAGTGGTATAGACCTTCATCAGCGTGACTGACTTTACTAATGATGAACTCCTGTTTAGGGTCAGGTCCAATAGGGACATTGTTCCTGAAGAAGTAAAATCTGTGTGTGGAACCGTCTCTGGTTTTACAGCGCAGAGTGACATCACTTCCTTTCCAAACAGGAAGTGCAGGAATCTCAAGGATCAGAGGACCATCTGAAGAACAGTACCAAATGGAGAAAGAGTTTCCATCACACCATAGCTGGACAGTGTAGTACAACACATTGTTAATCTGTCTGATGTTCACCTGAGGGGGACTTTACTGTACTGAAGTATAGCTCTGTTACTTTCTGTACCTGATACACTGATGTTGACCTGGTCACTCCTCTCTCCAGCCCTGTCTTCACACCAGTAAACTCCAGTATCTGATGCATAGAGTTCAATAAAACAGGACGAACCATTAAACCTCCCAAAATAGCACCCAGCTGCTCCACAATGCTCAGTTTGTCCACTTTTGTTCCTCTTCACTGACCAGCCGTCAAATACCACCTGTCCATCACATCTCAGAGAAACAGACTCTTCTGCAAAGAACTGCTGAAGGTTTGGACTGACATTCAGAGAGACTGGAGGGACAGACAGACAGATGCTTTATTAGTGTACTGTATGTCAGTGATGGTTTTTCTGAATGATGCTTTCACTTCCATCAACTCACCTGTCAGTCCAGACAGCAGCAGTGCAAACACACCTGACAATAGAGGATAGAATCAATTGGTTAATTAACATTAACAAGTTGTTTAAATGCATGTCATCATATGGGTCATGATGATGATAGCTCACAACATGGCAGCAACCTGTCTCAAAACAAAGTCGGGACATGTTTATGTTTACCACAGTGTAGCTTCCTGTCTTCTTTTTCATGGTCTCATATTCTAACCTCGCAGATCCTTATTTCTGCCTTGGCTGAAATTTTATGCTCAAAGAATCCAACACCATGTCTGTAATCACCTCTAGACAGTTCTGCTGCAAAACTGGCTGACAATTTGTCCTGCCTCCATAAACCCATCTTCACTTGGATGCACACACACATACAGGTTTGTCTACTTCTGTGAGGTCCCAGCTAGCGCGGTAAAAAACAAGACAAAAACACTTCAAAATTGTATGGACACTTTCAGCCTTTGAGCTACAACCAGAATAAAATCACAGATACGCTTACATACAGGCATGAAAAAGACATTGTCTGGATGGATCATCAGCTGCTCTGAAACCTGGATATATGTTTTAGTTAGATGGAGCAGCCTAGATGTGCAAGTTGCACATTCCCTTCCACGCTTGTCACGATGGGTTCCTTTTTTGCATGGTAGAGGTGTAACTTGCTGTGTTCACAGAGTGTAATGTTGAGTCCATGCAGTGATGTCCATCAGAGAATCATGTCTGTTTATATGCAGCGCTGTATGAGGACCTGAAGATCACAGGTATCCAATACTGTTGTTCAGCCCTGCTCCTGGCTCACAGAGATTTCTCTAGATTATCTCAATCTTTTGATGATGATGTCTTTGCTATTTTATGTTGATAAACATTCTGAAATTGTTTGACAGATGCAGCTTTTCAGATTGGTGAACCTCTTCCCATCTTTAGAGACTAACTCTCCAAGATGCCCTTTTTACATGATGTTCATGTTCATCATGTTACTGGACTGTTGCTAATTAACCTAATTAGCTGATAAACACTTACACTTACTTTTCCAGACATGTTGCTGCAATCGATTTCAAAATAAGTTTTTTTTATAATTGTACAATTTCTCACCTAATTTAAAGTATGATATATATTTTCTATGTTCTACTGTGATTAAAATGTGGGTTTATGAGATTTGCTAACCATTGCGTTCAGTTTTTATGTAGATTTTACACAACATCCCAGCTTGTTTAAATATGATAGAGTATTATTTTATGGTGAAATATTGTAATTGTGTTAGAATGTGTTGCAAAAAAACGTAATTTTTAAAATCAATATAATTTACAGTTTAGCTGAGTTCTTTCAAGAACTTACATGTAAATTACAAATTTTACTTTTTACAATTTATTAGTCATCATTTAACAAAATAGACAAAATCTGTACAACAAAATAACCTTTTTTAAACAATCACATTTTAAACAATATTAAATCACTATAATTGTAA
>OMLM01018139.1:24268-38936 GCA_900302695.1 Helostoma temminkii | reverse complement strand
TCTTCTCACATATAAAGCACTTAATGATCAAGCCCCTTCATATCTTAAAGACCTCATAGTAACATATCATCCCAGCAGAACACTTCGTTCTCAGAGTGCAGGTCTACTTGTGGTTCCCAGAGTTTTCAAATGTAGAATGGGAGGCAGAGCCTTTAGCTATCAAGCTCCTCTACTGTGGAACCAGCTCCCAGTTCATGTTCGGGAAGCAGACACTGTCTCTACTTTTAAGACTAGACTTAAGACTTTCCTGTTTGATAATGCTTATAGTTAGAGCTGGCTCAGGTGACTCTGAACCAGCTCTTAGTTATGCTGCTATAGATTTAGACTGCTGGGGGACTTCCCGTCGACACACTGAGCTCCTCCTGATTACTCCATCCACTCATACGCCACCACTGCCTGTTATTAACTTTGTTTCTTCTCTCTCCTGTAGTTCTCTCTCTCTCTCTCTCTCCCACAACTCATACAAATTATGAGTTGTAGGAGACTCACTTTGAAAATATACAACTTCAATATTTATATTAAGAATGCACAAAATCCCTAATGAGGATGACCTGTTCACTTTATGACATAAATTTAGTAAGTAATGAAAAGAAAATAAGTTGGAATCTGTCCCCTGTACACCACCTCATTGAATTTAAAACAAAACACTCAACATGTGAGCAAAGTCAAGACTTTGACTTACGTTTATTGTCTGCACTGCTATTTTTCTATAATCACGGATACTTATACTGTACTTTTGTAAAATTGTATCTACACAAACATTTGTAAAGTTGTATTTATTTGTTTTTTGTAAATTAGTATTTACTGTAAATTTAACAAATGCCAAAGTTGTATGCTCGGCCAAATGAAGTTGATTCTGATTCTGATCCTGACTTGTATTGGAGTAAAGTTCAGAAAGCTACTCCCCTGTGTGTTGGTACATGGTACTAAAATTAAAGATGATGGAATCATTTCCTTAAATTTGGTAACAGCTTGTTATAGACAGTCATCTACTGTAATGGAATTTTTTCTTTGGTGCTGTAAAGTCAGTAATAGTAAATTCAAATGTTATTAAAAATGGTCAGATAAAAGAGGGCAATTTCAATTACTTACTGCACAGATTGTCTATATAGTCTCATTCAGACTGTATAATTATATTTACTGTATGGCTGTAACCTGTGCACAGAACAGACCTTTACTATTGCACACTAAGAAAACCATAATAAGAACATTATAACTCTTCTTCCTTTCAAGTTCAGGTTCTCTACCAGAGGCTTGGGAGCTGAGGGTCCTGTGCAGTATCTTGGCTGTTCCTAGGACTGTGATCTTATGGACTGGAGATCTTGGACGTCATTCCTGGTATTTGCTGGAGCTACTCTCCCAGTTTGAGGGTAACAGCCCTAAGTGTTCCGATAACCACGTGTTATCTTCATCTTCCACATCTTTTCTAGTTCTTCTGTTAGCCCCTATTTTTCAATCTTCTAGTGTTCCTTTTTCCTGATGTTGCCATTGCTTGAAATTGCTACATCAACTATTATGGCCTTCTTCGGCCTGTCCACCACTACTATGTCTGGTTGGTTAGCCATTACCAGTTTATTTGTGTGTATCTGGAAGTCCCACAGGATCTTAGCTTGGTCATTCTTGGATATTTGAGGCTGTGACCTCTGTGACACTGTGACGTCCTAAATCAGTTTTTGTGAACATGTATGCGTGCCAACCAAGTCCTTTTGCACATATAACAATAATAAACCATTGCTCACTTCCAAGCTGAGACATCTTGGCCAAAACCAAGGAGGAGGCTTACAGGAGCGGGGACAGAGCCCTGTAGCAGGACAGAATCATTTCTTACCAAGGAAATCAAGGTGGTAAAGAGGGAAAAGTTGAAAAACAGCTTTTCTGCCAATGACCCTGCATCAGCGTGGAGAGGCCTGCAGGAGATCACAAGCTTCAAATGACTAAATGACTAAATGACTACAGGCCTGTTGCTCTGACATCTGTGGTTTTGAAGACCTTTGAACGTCTGGTGCTGGCCCACCTAAAAAAGGCCACAGGACCCCTGCTGGACCCCCTGCAGTTTGCCTATAGGGCAAATAGGTCTGTGAATGATGCAGTCAACATGGGCCACCTGGGGACCTACGCCAGGATCTTCTTTGTGGACTTCAGCTCAGCGTTTAACACAGTCATTCCTGACATCCTCTGCACTAAGCTGTCAGAGCTCAATGTGTGTCCTGCTACATGCTGGTGGATCAACAGCTTCGTGACTGACAGAAGCCAGCAGGTGAGGCTGGGGCAGGTCACATCTGACTCAAAGACAGTCAGTACTGGCACTTCCCAGGGATGTGTCCTCTCTCCACTACTTCTCTCACTGTACACAAATGACTGCACCTCCAGTGATCCAACAGTGAAGCCCCTAAAGTTTTCAGATGACACCATGGTTATTGGTCTCATCCAAGACAGAGATGAGTGGACTGGCTGGTGTCGTGGTGCAGTCAGCACAACCTGAAGCTTAATACGCTCAAGACAGTGGAAATGATGGTCAACTTTAGGAGGCAGCCCTCTGCAACCCTCCTGCTCTCTGTCCCGGGCAGCCCTGTATCAGCTGTGGGGACTTTCAGATTCCTGGGAACAATCATCTTTCAGGACCTGAAGTGGGAGACAAACATCACTTCCATCCTCAAGAAGACCCAGCAGAGAATGTACTTCCTGTGTCTGCTGAGGAAGCATGGTCTTACACAAGAGCTGCTGATCTAGTTCTACACTTCAGTCATTGAGTCTGTACTGTGCAAATCCATCACAGTATGGTATGGAGACACCACCAAGAATGACTGGATCAGACTGCAGTGGACTGTTAGAACAGTGGAGCAGATCATTGGTGCACTCTACCCTCTCTCTAGGAACTATCGTTTACGTTTATTGTCTGCACTGCTATTTTTCTATAATCATGGAAACTTATACTGTACTTTTGTAAAATTGTATCTACACACACATTTGTAAAGTTGTATTTATTTGTTTTTTGTAAATTAGTATTTACTGTAAATTCAACAAATGCCAAAGATCGGCCAAATGAAGTTGATTCTGATTCTGATTCTGACTTGTATTGGAGTAAAAAAGCTACTCCCCTGTGTGTTAGTACATGGTACTAAAGTAAAAGATGATGGAATCATTTCCTTAAATTTGGTAACAGCTTGTTATAGACAGTCATCTACTGTAATGGATTTTTTTTTGGTGCTGTAAAGTCAGTAATAGTAAATTCAAATGTTATTAAAAATGGTCAGATAAAAGAGAGCAATTTCAATGCCATGAGTCAGAACGAGGATGAGTGTATGATTAAGACAGTGAGTTGGTTTTTTTACACTTTGGGTGAAAGCCATCAAGTCTAATAATGAATTAAAAGCAGTGTTAAGACAGTTATTGTCAAGATCACCCACTATAATTACTTTATCTGTACTAAGTAACTAACTAAATTAGATAGAAAGTCATAAAATTCTGTTTAAAACTCAGAATAAGGGACAGGAGGATGGTATAAAATAGCAAATAGAACTGGTTTTTGACTTCCAGTTGGGGTGTGAGATGCTGAGCAAAAGACTTTCAAATTAGCAATAATTATGTTTAGGTCTAGGGTTGATTAATAAAACGTATATTGCTGCTACTCCTCCACCTCGACCTGTACTTCTAGGAACATGGTGAGTAATATGACTTGGGGGGGTTGACTCATTTAGACCAAAACATTATCATCATCCTGCTGCAGTCAGGTTTCTGTAAGACAGAATAAATCAGTTTGATGGTCCCTTATCAAGTCATTTACTAACAAGGATTTAGATGAGAGAGATCTGATATTTAATAGTCCACATTTTATTGTTTTGTTTTTGTTTTGTTCAGTAAGAGGAGTGGTTTTTATGACCCACTCTTCTGGTGATCATTGATTTATATAATTTAGAAGGTCTGGCAGCAAACACTGTCTCTATAGAGTTTACAAAGTTTTGGTGGGGGTGATGGCTGTAAGCAAGTTGCAGAGAGGAGTGTACGACTGGGTCTCTGCGTCCTGGGCTCCGCTCTGGATTGTCAGGGTTTAGAATCTGCCATATTTCTAGATAATAGAGCTGGACCATTGAAAGTTGAATGGATGCCGTCCCTTCTGATTTTCTAGTTTTCCCCCAAAACTTTTTCAATTATTAATGTAGCCTACGTTGTTAGCAGGACACCACCTAGACAGCCAGCGGTTAAATGACGACATACTGTACGGCTAAACATGTTATCACTGGACATACTGGGAAAGGGGTCCAGAGAACTATGGGATTCAGACATTGTTTTTGCCAAGTTACACACCAACTCCATATTAATTTTCATGACTTCTGGGGAGCTAAGCTAGCCGGCTGCCGACTTTCTAACTCTGTTAACCTCGTCTCCAGAGCTGCAAATACCTTACATTTATTACAAATACCATTTTCACTAAATGAGGCAGATGAGAAGCTAAACAGATTGAGACTAAGAGATTGAGATCATTTTTAATACAATACTTTTTAAAATATCTTAAAATTTTATTCTTTATACTTTTAATACATTATGTAGAAACATAATGTGTTTTGCTAATATTCTTTGTTTTGTTTTAATTAATTAATTATTATTATCAGATTATCAGAATTAACATCAGCTTCACTTCTCTAGCACAGTGCACCCACACCCCACTGCTCAGCTTTGTGATGGACTCCATTCACTTTAGTGATCTGATAGGCAAGTATGAGTTTATCGAGAAGACCCACAGGCCTGTGGGGCTCAAAGGTCAGGGTGCACCCTCTGCCAAAGTCTATGTATGAAGAAGACACACAAAATAATCCCAGAGTAAGAACAGGACAAAGAAGAGGTGTATGAAAAAACATGGTGAGAAACAGCAACACATGACTGAAGCAACCACCCTGTAACATGAACCTGAACCTGGATCCTGCTGAGAAAACAGCTTGAGCAGGCTCCATACACCATTAGCCAGCAGCCAGGCACATCTGTATTCACATGCTGTTGTGTGTGTGTGAGAGATAGATCAGTCCCAGTTCACTCTCTGTGTTAAAAAAGCCTTGTCTCTCTCATCCATCACGGAGATATGCAAGCTGAGGCATTTAAGTCTTAATGAGTGGCACTAATGAAAGTAGATTAACCATTAAGGTGAACAAAAAGGCAGTAATGGCTGCTGGGCCTGTTCCAACACTGTGTTAGGTAAAGACCTGCACATGTAACCATGGTTATTTCTTTTTATTCAGAAGTTTTCATGTTTGATGAGACCTTTGTTTGTGGGTCAAAACAACCTCTTTGTGGCTTTGTAGAGTTTCACATTTTTAAGATATCAGGGTTTTTCCTGTGCTGCTGTGTCCTTCTAGGATAGGTCATACATAATGTAGATGAATCATACTTGTCACATCTCATAAAATGCTAAATATCCCCTCACCTTCCTCTAGAGGTGAATTGTAGCTGGCTTGCAGGGATGGACCAATTCACTCATTAGTGTCATATTTCATTTATATTTCAGATACACTGCCATATTGAGATTCACTGACTCACAGTCCTCATTTTGAAACAGAGATCAAAACCAACCGCTAATTAAGTGGTTTAGTTGAGATCTGGTAGCTGGAACTGACTGATACCGACAAACCTAAGATCTGAAACAGGGACCAGTGACCTGAATCTGCTCTTTTTTGCTTTGATACATCCATTACAGTTTCTGTCAATCACTTGGGCTCTCTTCTCAAATGAAAAAAAACATTTTTCAAAACATAGACAAGCTCAAATCTCTGAACAATCGGATTGTTGTTCACACAGAGTAGAATTCCTCATTCATCTAGCAAATTGCATTGTTTTGGTACAAAACATGTATGCAAAAAAAAAAAAACAGTTCTTTATAAATTGGATCAGAAGTCACTTGCACATTGCTTACTGATCAAAACAGACTAGTTCATTTTTAGCAAAACTGTTCTGTAATGAACTGGGAATTAACCAAACACAATCAAGTCTGGCAGCATATAGAGTTTGCTCATAGCACAATCCCTATCATTTTTAACATGTAGGAACCTGAACAGTGGCTACAAGCTTGTGGAAGAGGAAGAAAAGGCATAATAATACACAGTGGTAGCAGACGAAGAGGCAGGAGGCAGAGTCCTTGACAAAATTAGGGCAACATTTGTGGACTATGTAGTAAACCACGGTCCATGAGTAAACAGGTCCACACTGTCATCAACTGTACAAACATTTTGTAGGGAAAACACGCAAACCTACATATTTTGTTACTGCATTTAATTCAAAACAATTGAAATTGTGTAAAATATATACCTTATGACAGTCCAAAGACATGCAGTCAGGTTAACTGGGGACTCTGAATTGCCCGTAGGTGTGAGTGAGAGTGTGAATGGTTGTTTGTCTGTATGTGGCCCTGCGATAGACTGGTGACCTGTCCAGGGTGTACCCTGCCTCTCACCCGTATGACAGCTGGGATAGGCTCCAGCACACCCGTGACCCCTACGGGGACTAAGTGGCTCAGAGAATGAATAGCTGGATGTACCTTATGTAACATGCTCTGTTTATGAATTCCACATGTTTATGTACGACTGCACAATGCCCTCATGCTGGTGGTAGAGCAGCCATCAGCAAGTACAAGAAATCTGTAACATTGCCAACCATTTTATCAGGTTGAGAGAGATCCAAACTGCAGTTTTGACAAAACATTTAATCAGCATTAAAAAACAACTTGTGTTGCCATTTGAGAGAAATTGTGAAAGAGTGAAGGAGCTGTGATACGAGTACGTTCAGGTAAACCATTGGTGGCATTTTATTGTGCTGTATACTAATAGTTTTACTATACTACAATACTACAATGATGCCTACCCATATAAATCCACAAATCTACTTTACTACTGAACTGTCTGGTTCTAGAATATGTATTATATTTTTATATATATTCTTGGTCACTATACAGTGAATAATGGACCTGGAAGGACAAAACATACCTCATATTCTTGTCTTTGTGGATGAAGCTGGCTTCAGTTTATCATCATGCAGGAGGTGTGGCCGCAGTCTCATTGAACACCAAGCCACAACTGGCACACCAGACCAACATGTGGGCCATATCACAATGTGTGCTGTCATTTCTGAGAATGGTGTGAGCACACATATTCCACACAATGGGCCCTACACCACCCAACTTCTCCAGGACTTCCGAGGTACACTTTACAGACACGTAATACCAGAACGAAGAGATATTTTGTTAGGCCAGATGTGATAAACTATATGATTGTGTGGAATAAGTATCCACTGAGCCAACACTGTTAGACAATGGTTTGCTGCACATCCAAAGATGGAGTTCTGTCACCATACTCTTTTACCATTCCCGAATCCAATAAATGATTCTTTGTAGCCTATTGAAGGGGTACAAAGTTTTACTTTTGTTTTGTTTATTTACTAAACTGCCAAAAGTTTTTTCATTTTTATGGGATTATGTTTTTTATTGAGATTTTCCACAGATTTTCACAGTTAAAAAGCATCTACACATTTTGACCAGTGTGGCTCAAACGATAACAAAACAACAAAACAACAAAAAAATGAGGTTTTGAAATGTAAATTAAATGATTTGGGTGACTTACTACCTTTTGCAAACATGCAATAAAGTTTGTTATATGATCAAAACTCCGGTGAAATTTGACCTTACAGTTTAGAGAATGTGAAGTCTGTTTTGAAAGATGAAGCAAAGCAAACAGGATAAACCGTAATGTAGAGCCAATCACTGAAATCATCCTTGCATCAGCTGAACGACATCAGCTGGTTCATTCCTGCTTCACCAACTTCACGGTTCCCACCACTAGTCTAATTGTTAGGAAGCATCAATATTACACTGTAGAACTTTAGTACAAGTAACAAATCCTGTATTCAAAGTTGGTATTGGTTAAAAATAATATCAATGACATATATATGCATATATGTATGTATGTGTTCTGTACTAAGAATAAAAATATAATTGATTTAGGTGAGGCGTTGCTGCTGGGGGTAGGGTGCACGAGGCATGATATGACACATGAAGTATATGCTGCAGAAACCAATGTTTTGTTTACAGCTCATCAAAGCAGTGCCAGTCGTTTCATTACAGGTGTTGCACTATGTATATAACCCTGGGTTTCTGAAGGAGAGAAAGTATGGCAAATATTTCTTATGCTGTGGTGCTGTGCTGAGTGGATCGACTGACAGGGAACATCGTCAACATGCCTTCTCACTTGCTTTGAATTCTCAGAAGAATTACCTGCTATATTCACAGCGTTACTCAGACTTTGTGCTAGTAGGGCAACAGCCGACTGACTGGAGCATTTGGTTTTCACATAACACCTCCAGATAATGTCTAGAGAAGTTCAGGGTTCCAGTGCATGCCTCTGTGATCTCTGTCCTGATGCTATCCGTTTATAGCCAAAACACACTGGAGGAAATGCAGAGATAGATAGAGACAAAATAACTGTGCACTGTGTTTGAACTAAGGATGTTTTAGTCAGGTCATTTGACAACAATCCTGGTATGAGTCCTTTAATGCTTAAAGTCTAAGTAAAGAGTAGTTTAGCTTAATCACTTGCACTACAGAGTATACTGTTACACAGTACTGTGTCTGGCCTTTTGCTTTCACTTAAATATGATACCCACATAGGATAACAGAGTCCTGCTATGACCCTGTCATGTAGAGTAGTGGTTCTCAACCTTCTCAGTCTATGGATAGATGGAAAACAAGCAGGTCAGGGGTTCTTGAGGACCAGAGTTGAGAACCTTTGATGTAGAGACACCACCAGCTAATTTTTGCCTCACAGCTCATTTTACCTGAGGCTTTTTTTGAACACCCCAAACAGATAAGGTTGTCTAATATAAAGACCTTAAAACTTTATTCACTATGGTATCAAATTTACTGTGTAGATTGAACAGTAAGCTATATTTTCTTACTTCAACACTGGACTGGAGCTCCACTATGTGATGTGTACACAGGTTCTGTCTGAAGGAAACCTGTGTCAGCACCAACTGAAGAACTTTCCCACACCCAGCACATGATTTAAAGCTGACCTGCTACTGATGAAAGGAACCATCAGCTTGTTTTGGAAACAAGTTGTCGATGGGATCTTCCTGGGATTTTGTCATTCTCATTCTCTTCACTGCTCCTCGGGGTGATGGGTACAGCCTGTTCCCACTCAGACAGAGCATATGCAGCTATTTATAGAGCATAAAGCCTGTGACTTCTGGGGGCTGCAGAGTGGAGCAGTTTTACCCTTAAGTGGTTTAGAGAGCAAGTGAGGTTAGGTCCCTACGGTATGAAGAGGACACCCTTTCCTCCCCTCACTTTGTCATCCCTTTGTCATCTCTCCTCATTCTGTCTTCAACAGATCCTCTTTTGCCCATGGCCCCCCCCCATCTGGATGACAAACACAGATGAGAAACAGTGAAACCGCAGCCTGTCATCCCCTCTAGAGCTTAGCTTATTTTTCTTTGTGCTCCCTCCCTCCACTTCGATTGTTTCATTGACTTGAAATACCAAGCATTATTTTATCAGTAGTGACTTTAACTCACTTAGTCGCATGTTTTCCTCAGTGGCACTAGGGATGTGATGGATTGGAGGGATTTAATGTTTAATCAAATTTTCCTTTTTCCCAAATAAGGCTGTGGTGCATTGTGTGTGAGAGGAATTAAGAAAAATAAAAATATCGTCATTATCTCAGTCTGTTTGAGTGCAGGCCTGACCTAGCAACCCCAGTGAAGATAAATCATGTCTCTCTAAAATTGCTACAAGTTCTGTCACATACGCTTATCAGTTACACCAGTCAAACCATTGACACATGCAGTGAACATGAATTATCTTGTTCAAGAGGTGGAACAGACAGTTCTTGAGGTTGAAATTGGCAAGTGTGATAATCATTGTGATGCCAAGACAAATGTGTGGGATCACCTCTAAAAGAGCAGGTCTCGAGGGGTGTTCCTCTTATGCAGTGGTGGGCACGTGTGTGTCAGTTACTGGGGAGGAAATGGCACCAGAATGTCCTATTGGTGTTTGAGCCATGAGGTCACATCTTACAACCTGCAGAACCTTGCGCCAGATACCAAAGGACACATCCAGAGGTCTTGTGGAGTCCACTCCTCAGGAGGCCAGAGCTGTTGTGGTGGCAGAGGGCGGGTAGTTTTAATGTTCTTTTTTTTCCACCCTTGTGTGTTCATATTTAAAATAGTCTTAAATCAGAAATAGCTTTTTATTTCTGTCATCTAATTATAAATTATAGTTTGGATTATTTCTAAACTTTGACACACTTGATAATGAATTTATTGGTCTTGTGAGATCCTATTCACTCATATTTAAAATTGCCTTTAAAAAAACAAAACAAAACAAAATAAACCCAAAGTTTAACCATATGTTTGTATATATTATATCCACTCCAAGAGTGAAGATTTTTTCTCCAGATTTGTACTGCCCCTGTCTGACATGTCATGTGTTTTCTTTATGTCGTTATCTCAGGATAATTTATCTAATTATCTTATGAAAACAAAGCTTGCATTCTCGTAAAGTGATAAAATCTATGGCTTTAGAATTTTACCTTTTAGTATTTATGTGATAAAAAATATGAATATAGGTAATGGAACACACTTTCATACATTCATTCAACATGAGGAGTGGGTAGGACAGGGAGAAGTAACTTGTCATAGTCGGCTTCATATTGTGATCATCAGAAAGACAAGCAACTGAATTATTCTTTAACTTATTCACTAACTCACTGCGCCGTACTCGGCATGGTACGGTATGGTAACATTTTTTGTGAAAACCTCTTAAAACTAAACCTCTTAAAATACAGTTATCGAGTCTACACTTTGTTCACATCCTAATTGTTTTATTTCAAAGTCATTGTGGTGGTGTATAAAGGCAAAATCATAAAAACTCTCATGTCACTGTCGTTACCCAAACACAAAATGTGGAGCCTGGGGCACACCCCGTTCCCTTGTTTTACAAGAATATATTGTTGTAATTTTATTGGATTATTTATTGGTAAAAATGTCTCTGAGCTTCAAGGCTAAAGTTATTGTGGGGTAGGTTTTATTGTTATTGGTATTTTGGATATGACTAGCTGAGGTCAGAGGAATGCTAAAAATTCACTAGTGGTGAGAAAACACAGTTCTTACATGAACTGATAAAGACATATATGGCACTGGAATACTATGTCCTTTCAGATCAGTCTTTTTCTGACTCACTCATTTAGCCAACCCTACCCTCACCCCCTCTGCCTGACCCCTCTCCTCATGATCTAACCCTCGACTTCCTGTTGTATTTTGGGGAAGGCTCAGTTGGAGCGTGAGAACGCTTTTGGGGAAGGCTGTGTTTTGACCCAGTGGTATTTGAAGCAACATACACACACAGTGTCAAACATTTCAGTGGTAAATGTGACCCTGATATAAGGACACAGTGTCTGGGATTTATTTGGGATCATCTGGAATCTTTTTACTATTTGCCACAGTTTGATACACAACTGATTGAATCAGCCTTTTCTGACAATATGGTTTGACTTTAAATCTCAACCTGTGGACTTGTTTCCCTCCCAGCATAGGTTTACTTAAAAGCGGAAGAGAGAGAAAAAAGGATTTAATTCTCACCAATTACTTAATTGCACAAGTTCTGGCTAATAGTTTCCTTGTGTATGTAGATCCAGACAGCGACATAGATGCCTTAAATACACGTACCAGTCTGATCCGTGTCACTGGGACTGTGAGTCGTAACGTTCCCTGTTATTACAGATCATCTACAGCTACACAGCTCAACAACTGTCAGTCATCAAACTTAAGTCAAAAAATGCATCCCAGAAACAATCTGTAAGGAATTTGTTGGACTAGGAGGTGGGGTGCCAAGGCAGACCTCACATTGCCTAATTTGAAATGGGATATAATGAGTGGGCCTCCCTTGGGTTTTTACATGGTAAACATCTCCCACAGCTCTCCCACAGCCAAGCTGGCACAGCTCCAGGACTCCCACACCACAGCCACACATAGCCTGACCAAGTTTCTGCTTTGTTTGGGCTGAGCCTTACCTCACCTCCCTTATAACCTGTGGAACTCTCATACATTGTTTCATTACAGGCTCAGATTGGGAGCTGCAGCACAGTGTGGTTAGATTAGTGGTTGTCAGGCTGACGGCTGAGCATAGTGGTGGTTGTGTTCTGTGGGTGGCTGCAAATGGCTGGTCTCTGCTCTGTAATTTTCGAGGTTGGTAGTTTGGCCACACATACACGCACACGCATGCACCATGTGCACACACACACGCACACACACAGTCAAAAAGCTCTCCATCATTTCCACACACTCTGCCCCCTGTTAGCAACAGAGATTGTAAAGACACACTGAGTCAAAGTGATGCAGAACATGACATGAATCCTACCTTTATCCTATTCTTGTAGTGAACCTACCTTTTTAAATGTCAGTCACTTGGTTATAGAGTGAGAAGGTTGGGGAATAATGGAGGTTGAGGTGGATGGACAGGTCACAGAACACAGGACTATCCCAAAAGAGAGACATTTCGTAATACTACTGTAACCATGACAACAAAGGAAGCATTAATGAAGTATTTGTTTTAGCCCAAACAATGATCTTTTCATGAGATGTAACCTGGGGCACTTTCTGCCCTGTGCTTCCTTAATTTTAACCACATGTCTAGGATTGCTTCCATAATGACTAACGTCCAGTATTAGTGTGCTGGTTCAGGAGATGCTGCTATAGGTCTTATTGAAGGGTAGGGACAAATGGCCTTTGAATAATTACCTGTTTCATATGATTTTCTCCAAAATAGTCCACTTGACTTTAAAAAAGTCATGAAAAACTCATGAATCTGGATTTTTGCTTCACAAAAAACTGCTGAAACAAGATGTCTCCTACTTCACCATGATGGCCACTGTGCATGTGATGGAAGTTGTAAAGGTTCATTTCACACCCCAGTCTGCTAATTATGCTGAGATCAGCTTCCACACTGTTTGCAATAACGCAAATCAAGACGTTTTACATGCGCTTTAATGTGAACCCTGAGAAACTTTCGTTCTAGAGTTAAACCCTGCGTCATGTTACTCCCCCGGCCCTGAGAACATGCAACAGGTGGACCTACAACTGCCTTCAGAACCACTTTTATTCTTTATGGCATTAATTCAAATAGGTGCTGGAAAGATTACATAGAGATTTAGTCAATATTGACATGATAGCATCACACAGTTATTGCAGATTTGTTAGCTGCACTTCCATAATGTTAATCATGGAAGTCACCAGATCTCTTGTTACAGCACCTTTAGGATGTGGTGTAACAAGAGATCTGGTGACTGTGGAAGCCATATGAATGAATGAATGAATTTGTTGTCATGTTTAAGAAACCACTTTGAGCTGTTTTCAACCTTGTGACATGGCGTGTTGTACTGTTGATGTACTGCTGTAGTCCTAAATCAGCAACAATACCCACATGATATTGGCTGTGACATATAATTATGCGCATTTTGGACTTAGGTGACCAGCATGTGGCAATTACACAATCACACTACCACCACCAGCCTGAATCATTTATAAAAGGCAAAATGTATCATACTGTCATGTTGGTTAAGTCGAATTCGGACCCTATGAATGAAACTTATCAGACCAGGCAATGTTGATGTAGTCTTCTATTGCCCATTTTTGGTGACCCCTTGTGAATTGTAGCCTCAGTTTTCTGAGGGCTGTAGCCCATCTGCTTTAAGGTTCAGTGTGCTGTGCATTTAGAGATGATGTTCTTCTGCAGGCCTTGGTTGTAACTAAGAGACTTTACTATCAGCACAAACAGTCTGGCCATTCTCCTCTGACCTCTGGCACTATCAAACATTCCAAGTTCAATGTCACATAAGTCACCTTTCTTCCCCATTCTGATGCTTGCTTTGAATGTCAGCAGATTTTCTTAGCCATGTCTACATGCCTAAATGCATTGGGTTGCTGCCAACAACAACAATAATAATAATGCTAAACATCAGAATCCTGGGGTCATTCCTCTGTTTCCCTTTTTTCAGCTTTGTGTATCATTTTAAAGATTTGTGGGAGTTAAGCTGTTTCTTCAAAATGCCTATAGTAGATATATATACTGAAGGTTAATTGTGTAAATATACAGTAAGATAATAGTTTAATGATCCCCAACTGGGGAGTTCACCTTTTACAGCAACATGGGAGGGACTGTAGATTTTGCTTTCTTGATCAGTTTGTTCAGTCCGTTGCCCTCACCTCCCCAACATACAGCAGCAAAGAACAGAGCACTGGCTGCTATAGACTGATAGACTGAGGATGTTCAGGAACTTGTTGCAAACTTCAAAGGAAGAAGGAAAAATGAGGAAGAAAAATCAGCTATGTCCCCTCTTGTACAAAGCCTTTGTGTTGCTTGACCAGTCCAGTTCGTTGTTGATGTGAACTATCTCTACATCCTGGGGACTGGGGTCTTCCTGCTTTTCCTGATATCAACCACCAGTTCCTTGAGGTGCATCTGTGCAAACTGTGGCTGCCCAGGCGGGTAGTCTGTGATCCACTCCACAGTGTTGGTGTGAACCAACAAAATATACATATACATTAAATATGTAAATATATACATTAAAATGGGATAAAAATTAGACATAACTATGAGTAAAATTAAAACTTAATTACTAAAATTTGACTACTTATA
>OMLM01018139.1:0-24248 GCA_900302695.1 Helostoma temminkii | reverse complement strand
AATTTGACTACTTATAAATAAATGTTTTTGTCTAAAGAGTAAAACTAAAACAGGACCTCAGGTGAATGAACACTGCTCTGCACAAATAATTCACAAGGAAACATATGGTATGTTTTTTTTGGATTGAATTAAATGAATCAGTAGTTCTCACAAGGAATTATGGGAGCTAAGAATAAAGTAGAGACTTGTTTGTGGATTTCACTGTTACTGTTGTACAACACTGTTGACACTGCCCCAAACACAAATAATGCTCATTTAGTTACAAAATGTCACAAGTTACCTGTATCTTTATTAGTCCTGTATCTTTAAAGCAGTATCTCATGCATCAGTTTTCATGCTTGTAGAATTCATATTTTGCTTGCACAGTAAATGTCTGAAGGTTCAGCCTGCATGTCGATGCGGTGGGCAACATTTGTCTCCATTTGCTTAAGGCCACTACACGTTTGCAAAAGCAGTTAAATCAACATTTAGAAAGACCAGCCATTCGTCTGTCCATAAATCAAGTCAGAAAGCAGTCTTACAGTCTGCAGTCCACCTCTAACAATTCAATAATATCTCTAATGATTTCTACATTGAGGGCTGTTAAACAAGTCTGTAAATTCATTTAATGTCTGTAATGTCTGTAATTCTTTAATGTCTCGTCATAGGAGAACTCCTTTCCTGGGTGCTGTACACTGCAGATGTCACTGTGCATGTCGTCTTTGGTCTAGTTCTGCCATGACTCAGTGAACCTCTACCTGATGACTTAACTGTCTGTCATTTTTGTGTTTTGTGAGTTCATATGAGATTGCTTGGTCAGATTGTAATGTAATATACAGCAGTGAATAGGGCAGTGATAGTTGGAAAACAAGGACCAGGTTGTCCACCCCTGCTGTAGACCATCTGTCACATTAGACCTTTTATTAAAACTAAACCATTTGAAAATGTGCGACTCAGTATGAGAGGGATCCGGCAGCACATTCCTGTTTTTTGATTAAACAGCTCTTAAAAGCCATCATACACTTGATAGTTAATGTATCAATAAAATTATTTATTAATTTTTAATGGTTGTGTTTACCACATGACATGGTTGAAATGAAAGAAAGATTTTTTTCTGCATAAATAGAAAAACAAATATGAAAGTAACTTAAGACACAAGGTGTTTATTTATTTTTAAACTAAATTATATGTTTTTCCTCAACCTAAACCAAAGTGTTGTTCTTGCTTAAACCTAACCACACATGGCACTGTGGAGTTGAACTAGGGTCTGTGTGACAGTTGTGTGTTTTGTACACCTACCATCTAGCCCGGCTATCTTAGTTTCCATTAAAAACATAAAACTACATTAAAAAAAGTAATGATTGCATTGAAACATAATCCAGTGATATATGTTTCTTACAAAATATACTTGTGATTCCGCTTTAGTTTTATAGGACTGTAATTTTTGGGAGACAGGATTGTTTCAAGTACAGTACCACTGTATTACCTTACTGAAATGCTTTTTCACACTTGTTGATATCTTTTATTTCTGAATGTTTTACATAATTGTTCAGATTTGTAATTATGATGTTCCTCAGCTTCAGTGGGAGCTGTAATCATCTGCCTCATGTAAGCACACTGAGTGGACCAATAGCTTTGATCATTGCCATTCTTTCATTCTTTCATCACAATTTGCTATGGGCCAAGTTTAGATAGGATCTTCTTTTACGTGCTGACACGAGACCTTATTAAAAATGCTATTGGACTGCTACTCAAAATTAGATGTTAATTATGTAGTGTGCAATAACAGCTGGCTTCACTGTTGGCTGTCTTTGTGCAATTTATATAAATGCATTTAACTACAGTGTTGGTATTGTAGCAATCGGCATAAGCTTGTGTGTGACATAAGAATGGTGAACAGTAAAGCCCAACAAAAGCAAACATTTGCAGAGTATCCATAGAAGACAAGTCTGCACTGTTTACTTGTTTATTAAGAAGCTGTTTGATGTTCGGCAGGGCTTTGGTTGAGACAGAGAGTATAGGGACCAGCTCACAGACATGCATGCTGCTGTGGCTGCTATTATTAGTTTATTGAAAATCCAGAGGATGTTTCACTAAGGCATAATTCTGAATGTTGTAATACATGAAGTGCATCAATAAAGCCCATTTTTTTACTGACCATTGCAAAGATTACTTTTTTGTACTCAATGGTTCATCTTAAATGATGGAATGAAAGTAAAGTTTGATAAAACTTCACTGAACGAAGTAATGACACAATTTTCCTCTGACAATTACGAGACATCTTTGACTTTGTAATGGATTGAAACAAATTCCCCAAATAGTGAAAGGAATATTTAAAATCAGCTCCAGTAGCACAACTTAAACAGTAAAATGCTGCATACACAATAATGCATCATTTTGGGGTATAGGACACGAATGGGAGGTTGGACAGTGAGGCCTTGCCTAAAACACTCTAATGTGAAATGTGAAAAGTGTGCCAATTCATTTGCAGAGATGCCGAGCACCATGGTACTACTTGGTCAATGCCTGCTGCCATGGTGGAACCTATCCCTGATGTCATTAGGTAAGAGGCAGATCACCTTCCTGTGGGAGGAAGCTGTAGTAGCTGGTGAGAGCCCACATAGACACAGGGAGATCATGCAAACTTCTCACAGAAAGACACTCAGTCAGTTTTTGTTGCTTAGATAATAACTTCACATTATAATTGCAAATGGCAGGTGAGCTGTTGGTGAAATAAATCAAGCCCCCACACGCAGCTTTTAAGTCGCCTCACAGCAAACATAGTAATTAATAATGGGAGAGAAACTGAGAAAGTGTGGATCAAAGAGACTTTGCACTGCATGTGGGGCTCTTCTGTTCATTTAATGATGAACGTGGCATCACCACAGTCACCAACCAAGCACTGAATTAAAATCATAATTTCCCTGGAGTTGCCATGATGAGTCTCATGGTTTCAGTTTCATATTTTGTGCATCCTTTCACTCTGGAAAATAAATAAATTTCAATGTACGCAATGAGATTACACTTTTGCAATAAAAGTGGATTTGACATATATTATTATAGATAGATTACTATTATTATATAATAGGTCCTTCTGGCAAATATATTGCATCTTTTGTTGTTATAAAAGTACAAATTTCACATTACTTTACTCATTAAACAAGCCAATAATGTACTACTTTATATGTTCTTCTTAGCTGATGCAAGCATTGCAAGCAATTATGAACTACTGTGTTCATTCATTTGCCCACATCAGGTATTATTAATAGGAGTTCTGCCTTTGTGTATGCGAGTCTAAACAATGGGATACTGTAACGCCCACTGCTGATTACTGAACTGCTTTTCCAGAAACATGTCAGTGATCTGGGGATTTCCACACTGTGTCAGTTTAAGTGGAAACAAAAGGAGGAGAACAGTTGGCCAAGTAACTTCTCAAGTTGGTTGTGTGTGTGTGTGCGCATGTCTTTATTTTCTTGAGTGCACAACTTTTGTAAAAGTACTACTTTTGTGAGGACATTTTAGCTGGTCCTCGTGGGTTTAGACTAGAATTTAGGGTTTTGGGTTAGGGTTGGGATGAAGGTTCAGGTTATGTATTTAGTTGTGAAGATTAGGGTTAGTGTTAGGAGCTAGGGAATGCATTAGGTCAGTGATTCTTCACAAGTACAGTAAGTGTGTGTGAGTATGTGCTTGTTTTCTCAAATTTAGACATAAGAGCAAAGTCCTCCAAACAAAATATTTTGATGGCTCCAAGTCACAATCCTTAAGGTTTCAATTAGAGTACAAGGAACCTCAGTTTTCATGCTATTTATGGTCAACATGCTTCCAACAACACTAGTGTCCACTGAAATGAGCATGAGCTCAGTATAAGTATGAGATGACATTGTTTGACTGTCCTGTTTGTCTTCTCTGTTGAAACAATGTCATGAAACGAACAGAATTATTATAAATGTCATACTTAAAGAGCAATTGACAAAGCAAAGATGTCTGCAATGTAAAATCAACAGTTATGCAAAATGTATTTCACAAACCCAAACTACTTTTAAACTGTCAAACACAGTACATGGATTCACATTAACACTAACAAATCATGGAATAGTTTATTGCTCCTCTTTCTTCTTTATTAACAACAAAAAAAAAAGACTTTCACTCACTTCCCATGATTATTTTTACCATGCAAAGTAAAGATCATCTCTGGACTTTGAAACATAGGCAGGGGAATAGTGAAAGTCTTGTTAACTTAATGTAAATAATGTAAGTTGTTAATTTCAAGCTAATTAAAAGTCTGTTTTTTAAAAAATTTTTTGTTTTGTCAAGCGGATCCCAATTCTGACATAACGATTATTTTGTGGGTGACCGTGGTAGAGCTGGGAGGGCAGTTTGATTCCACGTACCTCGGATTCATGGCTTTGTGTCATAATGTGTGTGACACGGTTCTTTAGCTCCATTTCAGGTAAAGGTTATAAATAAAAGATTATATAAAAAATAAACATCCAAAGAATATACAAGGTACAGCAGTTCAAATTAGCTCCTCTATGTATGGTATCTACTATATGTGTCAGTGACCTTGAGCCAGATGAATTCATTATTTAGTGGTTATTTCTAAATAAATGATGGGCCATTGACATGCTGATTCTCTATAAAATGTATTATATGTGATATAAGAGACAGCATGAGCTTCAAAACAAAAGAATGTCCAGATGGAGCTCAGACACTGCAGGTGATAAAGGAGTTTGATTGCTTGGAGTCTTTGTAGTCATTACAACATGACAAACACACTCAGTCCTATCAGTAATGGGCTGCATTTGTTTACTGACTTTCTCATTACGTTGTGCAAATAGCTGCTGACAGGAATGAAATTAGACTGTGTGTATATAAATAACCAGCACACCTTGTTGTTGCTCCCCAAAGAACCTGCAATGACAAATGATAACATAAAGGATATATGAGGAAAAAATGGGACAATAGAAAGAGAACCCATGAGAGGGAAACCCAAAGGGTACACCTCAGCTTAAGCAAAATAGAAATTCAGCCTATTTGTTTGATTAGGTTAAGAAAGAAAATATCTGTGTTTGTTCAGATGGGAGGAGACCTTATTTAAATGACACAGCTTAGTGCTCCCCAGCTCGAAATGTATTGTTTTTATTTTCATATATATTTTATTTATCCCTAATAGAAATTGCTGTTAAATAGGTCAACAAACATGATTGTGCTACTATAAGGTTAAGAGATCCTGCACTGGCCGGGAACCAAACCTAGGTCATCTGGTTTAAAGGCAGCTTTGCTAACTACTATACCTTAAGTATGACAATTCCTATTAATACTGACACATCGGTGAGAGAGAAGATATTGTGAGTTTAATGGCATAGTACATATTAAATGTACTTATACTGTGCATGGTAGACTTCGGTACTGTAAAAGAACGTGGTCTGAAAACAAATGAGCACATGCAAATGTCATTGAATTTGTGTGCTTATTCCTCTCTGTAACTTTCTGCAGAGTACAAAGAGAAGGCTGGAGAATCCATCACTGTAAGCAGGTTAGCAGACAATCTGGCAGGTGAGTAAGAGTTGCAGACCTGCTTATAAAGAGGCTGAAATGGGTGTCAATGCACTGATCGGTAAAGTGGAGCAGACTAGAGAGAGGGAATACAGGAAATGACCATGTAAGGACTGATAGTAGAATTATTTTATTTTATTTTTATTATTTTATTTTTATGGGAATAAAAGACAAGAGTCAGACTGGAGAAGGACACCAGTCTGTACGGTAGATAGGACCCTACAATGCAGAAGCATGAGCAACATCTGGGTGATGCTTATGGCTGAAATCTGGTAGAATGAAGATTCGTTCTGGACTTGAAGCCACTGAGCAACTTATATAAACATGAATAGGTGCCATGTTGTAATCCAGTATCCAGTTCTCCTTATACAAAATAAAAATACAAATACATCCATGGATCATGCACCAAGAATGACTGGACTGAACTTGCATTTTAAGATTGGTCACTATTAAACTAGGCATAGAACAGAGTGTCACATGGCAACTATAGTGAGGATTAAGTGGTCCATATAGGAGTTTTCAGGCGCCAGTAACATTCCTCTCCCTCCACTGTACCATTAAATCATGAATTATCAGGTGGGAGCCTGTGATTGGTAGCCTATGTGCATGCACGTGCCTGCCCCAGTAATCGGGAGATTTCTTTGATGTCAGCTTCAGCTGTCATCATCATTAACAGGCACTAAAGAAACCTTTCACTTCACACAGATGTTTTGTCACAAACATATGATGTATGACATTTTGAATAGTCTTTAAGAAAGACTTTTAAAGACAAAGAAGGTGATATCAGTATTATTTTACTGAAACCTTACATAACACGATACCTACTTGTCTCAGCAACATGCTTTTCATGCTATCTGCCAAAAAGAACTAGATCTTCCACTGCCTTTCTTTTTTAGATGTTCCTAAAGTGTGTAACATGAAAGCTGGTGAAGCTGCCTTCTTATGCTTTGGCCTTACGTTGTGGAGTACCCTCCACTTTTATGCCTTGTGACCTAACTTTTGACTCTTCATTTTGTTTATTCTTTTACATTGCTGTGGTTTATTTTGTCTTTTGTTTTTCTGTAAAGCATTTTGGGCTGTGTTAATTGAGGAGTTTCAGCCATTGCCTTTATCTTTCACTTATCAGCATAGCATGATGTGTTGACAAGAAGGCTCTCCTACATATGTTTTTCTTGTCTTGGTCATGGACTGGTGAAGTTGGTCACCTGGGATGAGCGTCCTGGGCCCATTAACTATTTGAATCAACCCCCAGGCCTGCTTTGGTGATTTCCAGTGGATAAAGATTCTGTTTCATGTTCCATTTCCCTTTTTCCTATCTCTCATTCCACACTCCCAGGGCTCAGGCAGGGGTGCCTTCACAGGGGGAACTGAAATCCCTTTGAAAAGGTTCTCAAAAATAATCTTCGACATTTTTATATTTTCTCTGTATGTATGTAGTACAGTAGTATGAGTATGTTAATGCACCAACTAGCACCTAGCTGTGCTATCCATCCATTTCCATCTTCCATCTTTAATACTCACATTTTGAATGGAGAAAGGGTTTTATAAACCTCTTTCAGCTTTTTTAAAGCACTGAGAAGTTGCGGAAATGTCAACAAGTCAGGCTTAACAAAACTCCTGAAAATGAACCTTTGCATGGGTTTATTTTTTGCAATGCTATTGCCCAAGCTGCTATTTAAACACAGATGAAACTGGTTTGATCATATTTGTTTGACTTTGTTTTGACTGATCTAACAGCTGATGATGAACATCTGTTTTTCTTCTCTATCAACAGTCTCTTAGTCTTGTGCTGTTCTAGACAGTCCAGTGTGAAAGCACACTGGACTTGTTCCCACATGAATCACATTGATTCAGCATTAGTTCCACTCCACATTTTCCACTGCAAGCACCGTCTTTCAGACCTCAATAAATAGTTGCTGTCTTTGCATCAAAGGTAGTAGCTACATGTTGTTGTGGTGCTGGGAAGTCTTTTAGTAAGAATGGATGGACGAACAAAGAATGGGGCTTTAACATTAGAAACTACTGAGCACATAGCTGGCACAGAAATTCTTTTGGCCTGGGGGAAGATGCAGTTTAGCAGCTTAGAGGTGTTGGTCTGTACTTCTTCTGAGATGGCTGGATAGAGAACAGATTGTACTGTATGAACAATGTAAGACGCTCTGTTGATGAAAATGGCCCGATGGTAGATGTCCAGCAGCGACGGGAGAGGGATGATCTTCCAATAATCTTCCCAGCTGTCTTCACTATAATTAGTTCACATTTTGCAGTTCCACCACCAGGCAGTTAGTTGAGGTGATCTCAGGTGATTTGTTTTTATATTGGAGTAGTGTAGTAACCAACTCATGCATCAATTTCTACTCAAGTTAAGAGAGCTGTTTGCAATCTCTGCAAGTTCTGATCTAACTGCATTATTTGCATATGCATACATGTTATGAATATTATAAAAATGAAAACTTAACTTCGTAATGTAATAGAAAACACATTCATATTTTGTGTAGTCATTCTCAGACTTACACTCATCTAATATAGTTAATAATATAATGATATTTTACTGGCATTTCCAGTTAAACGCTACCTCCATAGAAACAGGCAGTGACCGTACTTCTACTTACTGCAATAGCCTTGCTCAGTAAAAACTTTAAGGATTTCACTTAGTGTAAAAGACGCTTTCTTGTGTGCACTCCCTGTACAATGACCTCCATCCACTACATTGTTAAGTAACATGCTCCTACTTTTGGCAACTCTTGTGTTACTGGGTGGTGAGATAGAGCGTCACTCTCAGAGACAAGCCAGACGAAGGTGGGAGGCCTGGATGAAGATATGAGTTCACAGAGCATGGGAAGCCTGTTTGATTCAAATGCAAGGACGTATGACACATTGCCAGAGAGTGTAGATACACCAGCCACAGTCTACAGCTGGTGATGCACCTTTTCAGTGAAACTAGATCAGTTGTTGGGAGCCAGGCAATTTGAGGTGAGGTTAAAGGCTCAAAGAGCCTTATTTGGAAAAGATTTTTTGAATCAGCATTTGGCAAGTGCCCAGATGTGAAAGCTGAGGTGGGCTGGGTAGCACCATCTTTGAGTTATTCTTCCGTAACACTGTAATGGGTGAGAATGAGCACATATCTCCTACATATTTTTTATGTGCATTTCCAGTGAAATGCTTCTGGCTCGTATAATAAAGCAGCATGCTGCTTTATTATATGAGGCAGACCCAACAGAGCTCAGGAGCAAAAGAAATAGATTTTGATTTGCTCAGATCAGGTTTAGCAGAAACTGATCCATTGAAATATATTAAGATTTTGACACTGATCAGCTCAGGGCACCTCCATATTACATACAGACATAGAGTACAGTCATATCTCATGACATTTCACTGACTGGCCTCATTGCTGAGAACAGTGGAGGTGATGACTCCGCTACATACAGCTTTACAGCAGCGTGCACACAAAGACAACAAGAGTTTTAGAAAACCTAAATTACACATGAAAGTGATCATGAAGGTGAACATATGTACCATGTTTGACATAATTAAAAGAGTATGCTAGATCAAAGTTGAACCTAAATGAGGCTTTGTAAGATTTATTGGATGTTTTGGAGCAGTTTGAGTAATAACTTTCAAAAGTCCCCCAGCATCAGTAATGAAGTTGTTGAATTAAACGTCATAATAACCAATGGAAATTACAGGTACATTTGTAAAACTCAGATTGTAAAACAGACTTGAGCTACACAGACAGAACATTTTCCTTCTTACCATTTCAGTGCTGCAGGTTTGGCAGTCTAAATACACAGCCAGACCTCCACCAGGCCTGACACATGACAGACAGCATCCTGGTTCTCTGCATCCACACACACATTAACACATACACTCATTCCTATGAAGAGACGTTGTGGCTTGGCCAACCCTTCAGCAGCATAATCAGACATCACAATTCAACTGTGAAAAAACAATACACAGTGAAGGAGGCCTGTGCAGTAGCTCTGCGCACTGTTTATACAAGCTGAAAGCGACTGTGTAGTTATCCATCTTTTCTCACAGCGGATGGTGTGTGTGTTCTGTGGCCATTTTCAAGAAGTGACACTGAATGTAAATGACTGTAGAAGTGATTTTAGCTGTAATGGAGCTAGATAAATTTCACTGTGGGAACTGTGGGAAAATGTCTGATAACACTTATCATTATGTATGTTCAGTGATGGAGGGTGACCCCGCTGGAGCCAAGTCTCAGTTTTATCAGTGACACATTAAAGCAAACCTCCATATCTGACCTGCTCACTCTGCCATTCATCTCCCTGCTAAGCCTAAAGAGCAGAGAGACTGTATAGGCAGTGATGTCACACGGTCAAAGCCTTTAGGTCAAATGGTGTTTATTGCAGGGACAGCTATTTATAAATGTTTGCAAGCTGATACATTTGCAAACATTTGCAGATCTTCATGTACTCTGAGCAGAAATATTTTAACAAAGAATACATACTGGATTTGTACTGAACACGTGATTCATAGTGTAGGATGGAAAAAGCTAAATGGGCTCAGGAGAAACCTGGGTCCTGTTCTGCTACTGGTTTTCCCAAAGCCAGGTTGAAGTTGTTTCCAGGCAACATATCTAAATTCATGAGGAGGTTTAGTTTTTTTGTTTAGTTAACAAATTTGAACAATTTCAAGTGTTTTTTTCGGCTGCAAATATCCTGTAATAAATAAATAACTTCATTAACAGTCTCATTCCAGAAATATTTGATATATCTATTGTGACATGTACTATATATTATTATTTTATTAGAGAATAATGTCTCCACTGTTGCCTTCAGTGTGGCTCAGAAAATCAAATGTCCCCTACAATGCAAAGATAAGATAAAGCAAATGCAAAGCCATTTGCTTTAAAGACAAGGGAAATAATTGATTTGAAGTCTGGTAATATTATTTGTAGTACAGCTGAGAGTATTAAGAGTAAAGGTCTTTACGCACTGGAGGTGAATTTACTGAGCAATCTTCTCCTAACTTGTGTCTGTATATATTAGTAATATTACTATTATATCAGTGTAGCGTTCAGGTCATATTTTGACACATGGTCAAACACAGTTCCAGATCGATCAGCTTCCTGAAACTACTCCTCTGCTTCCTTAATTTGGTATCAGCACAGCTAAGAACTCTTTTATTATGTCGTAGGTCAGAAAGAGACTGTGGTAACAGCTTCAACTGTTCCACCAAACAGTATAACTGTTTTCCCATTTTAAAATCCTTCCATTCAGTAGAATGAGCACCAGCTCATCGCTTCACGTGAAAGCCATTTCTGTAGCTTGAATTTTTAGAGTATTTCATTTTTGCGTCACTTTTTTGTATCGTTTATTCATGTCTCCTGGTGTGTAAGACAGCTTATACTTGCTTTTAGGAATTTAGCAAAAATGTTCCCTCTCTAGCAGCTTCCATACATTTATCAAAACCCTGAAATTCTGTGAGAACGCAAATGTCTGAGTCTGTCTGGATGTTAAACGGACTTGAACGACCCCCTAGTACAACATCTGTATGATGTCCATGTAAGTCCATGTATAAACACAGCAGGTAATTGTATTCACAGAAAGCGAGTGTGTGTTCACTTTCAGTCGATCCACTCAGCACAACACCAGAAAATGTTTGAAATATTTACCATGCTTTCTGTATCACACTTCTCTCCTTCAGAAATCCAGGGTTATAGACATAACATAACATGTTTCTTATCATGAGATTGGCTCAAGCTTGATGTTCTGTAAACAAAAGACAAATGAAAGATGTACTTTTTATGTCACATTATGCCTCCTGCACGCTCTTTCCAGGGGCCACCCCTCTCCAAAATCAAATGGACTATATCACCAAGTGGGAACCGGACTATCTCCTGTTGTGTGCTACATGTGTAAAGGCACAATTGCACATCTATCTCCTTTGTTATTCAGGCATACTCAGTGGAAAACTGATCATAGTATCCAGTGACTAAATCTTTTCTAATGCACTTATCAAAGAGGGATGAAGTACCAAAATATCTGGATAACCATATTCAGGATTAGAACATCCAGTCTCCATTCTGACATTGTCTGCATTTCAGCTGCACTATCATTCTCTCAAACCAAGTGAGAGCATAAGGCCTAGCCTCATGAGACTGTTACTCTTCCCAAGAAGCAACTGCTAATGTGAACCACACCTTGATTGATGTGAATGTCTTGCAAAAAAAAGATATGAAAAGAAAACAACATGTTGATTAGCATAAAGCTGGAAAGCATTTCAGAGTCATTTCTAAGAGATTAGATATGTATCAGTCCACATTTAGCCATGCTGTCTATGAATAGAGGTGATTTAGTAACTTGGCTGTATGCGGCACAATACAGAATACTCAATGAGATGAAGGAAGAATCCCAGGGTAACAGCTACAGACATAAAGAGAACATTGTAGCTAGTGTCTCTGCTCATGAGTGATGTTAGCTGAGATAAATTATGACGAGCCCCATGGTACACACTAAATATTATTTCTGCTGTCGCACAGTGTTAATTGGTCGCACACCTCCCATCTTTTGAAGATGGTGCACAGTGCTGTTCGACTCTTCAGGTATTAAGGGACATTTCAGGACACATTTCTACTAAAGAATATTTAAAAATGTTACATACTGTAGCTTTGATGTACTGATAGCTGATAGGTTTATATGTATGGTATCAACCATGTAGTATTAGCAGTGTTTATAGCCAAGCAGCTCTCTAAAGACAGATGACCAGGCTCTTCTGAGAACTGATTGGACCATATTAAGACTTACGCATGCATCTGTTCCAACCCAAACAATGGCACAAAAAAATTCTCCTTCAATTTGGTCATATGCCAAATACCCATAAATCATGCTGCTAATCTTGCTGTTTCTCAAGAGCTTCAGCCACTTCAGCAGCTTCACATCAGAGGAGGGGAGCTCAAGGTCAGCTCCCAGGTTTGTTTTTTCAGCCTCTGCCTCTTGCACATTTGTTCCAAACATCCTGGGAGCAGCAGCCCAGAAACACTTTGTTGATTCTCATTTAATTCATCTCTGTGACCTGTTGACCTTCATTTTGCAGGGAAACACTTCAACAATCACATCCTCTCACAACATCACGCCTCAACACAATATATAGCCATCCAGCTTCACAGTGGTCTGGTGCAATGTGACAGCACTTAACCAATCGATCAGCACGCAGATAAAGACGTACAGCCACACATAAGGTACAAGGTGCACCTGGGTCTGAAGTCACAGTTAAACCAGAACCGAGTGGTGTGTGTATGATCTGTTGGAAAGGAAAGGTTCCTTTGCAAAGTGGCTATATTCAGCTTCACAGTAATGAACTATGTTTGTGTTTCATTATGGATTATGACAATATCAAAATTGGCCAGTCCTAAAAAAATGCACTGATGATTTTCTGCTTTCTATATCTGTGTGTACGGCTCTGGTATGGTAAAGATCATCATCTCATCAACAGAAGGGCAGCAAGGTAAATTTCTTACACAAATTTCTCCACACCCAGGGGCTTCCACATTACTAATTTTATTTGATTAATCGCAATTGTATTCTACAATTTGCATCTGTAGACTACAATCAGTTGAGACAATCACTGCATTATCAGTTTTTTCCCGCTGCATGGGACTGCCTTGGTTCTGCTCTATTCACATTTGGATACAGGTTCTTCCTGTTTCACTGCAAATAGTACTCTTCCAGTGTAGCTGGTTGTCATACTGTAGCAATGCTGTGTGAAACTGTGGTGAACTCTGATGAAGGAATGACTGAAGGCAGGAAGATGAAAGACTGCTGAAAAAATCTGGGAAATACTTCAGAGTTCAGATGACAAGATGATTGTGGTATCGGTAGTCAGATTTCACTGTAGCCAATCTGCATCTGTGTTTTCATGTTGCCTTTTGGTATTGCCTCTATCTGTAAACCTCAGTAGGTGACAAATGGGACTTTTCATGCACAACAGCAATTCAAAGTGCATCACATCCACATAAAAACAGTCTCATACTGCTCAGCGCCTCCTGATGCTACATGTCTAGAGCACAATGCGTGCATATACACATACACTTTCACATACAAACATGACACACACAAACACTAAGAGGCCAGTAAGTCACTGCACTGTACGCAGGCAGTGGTCAGTGTTTTAATCAAAAGCCAGGCTAAAGAGGTAGGTTTTAATTTTGGTTTGAAAACGCTGACACGCTGACAATCTGAGCCTCAGGCAGAGACTTCTACCATTTTAGAGCATAAACACTAAAAGCTGTAGTGAGACCCAGTGTCTAGACTTAGTTTTACTGCATTTTTATCTGTGTTTACAGCTTAGCTGTATGTGTTTTCATTATTATCTTTTTTATTTTGATTTCATTGAAAATTGCATTAGATAAATCAGCAGGCTGGCATGTATTGTCTATGATATAGGGTGTGTTACAGGATTGGTGTTTTTGGAATTGATCAATTTGTCATTTAAAAATTCCAAGAATCTTTTCTCTGAGACCCCTTTCAGGTTACTGTAACCATTTACAGTAGCAATACTTCATTTACAAGCTAAATAATATTTACAGCTGAGGCAGATGTGAATGTCATTACCTTTACAAGCATTTGTTCATAAACCAAAGCACTGGGCAAATTTAAATATTGATATCTTGGGGTTAGAAAAAAAAAAGATCAGATCACATAAATCAGTAGGATCAAAGCAAAATAGACAGAATCGAAATCCGTCCTCTTGGCTAATTAAAGTGATTCGGACGTGGTTTGACAGTCCGCCGCTGGCCGCTCAAGTCTTGCTTTTAGTGTGAATTTGGAGAATGTCTCCTGTCTAATTAGTTAGCCTTTATACACATTTATTCTGCTAGCAGAAATGTGAAAGGGTGTTGTTTAGGATCCTAGAGCTAAAGTTTAGTTGTAAGGACTTTAGAACTCTAGGAGTGACTTTGAATTTGGCGAGGAACAACTTAAGGTTTGCATTATCTTTGACTTAGTCTAATTAGCCCTTAGGTATAAGCTAAAGATTTATCAGTGGTTCAAATCGTCATCTGTCATCAGCTTCTGTGCTATTAATAATAGTATAATCTATTGTTAAAAAAATAAAAAGAGTTGAGCAAAAGAGCTGAAAGGAAATTTGCAGAGAATTAATATTACAGCAACAATATTTTGAGAGTTCAAGATGCATAATAACCAAAATATTACAAGATCTTAGAAGTCAGGTTCAAAATGAGCTTTAACAGCCTATTTTTTTTTAAAATAAAGCTTTTTTCCACATGATATGGGACGTTGAACATTTTTCTAATGTAACTGTGTCTATCAGGAGCAGCTAAATTGATGGTTGTGATGGTCTTCCATATTTAATAAAGTCATGTCAAAAATGTGTTGCATTAAGACTGTGATTCTGAAGCTGTGATGTATGTAACAAAATGTGAGAGCTGCCAGTGCTGTGGTACTCATGTAGATATCAGGAGATGCCGATCCCGTCTCAGCTGGGATCAGCTTAACCCCTGCTTGCAACCCTCAGTGGAATGAAGACCAGACATTCCAGGGTGTTGGCTCTTCACTAAGAAAGGGTCAAAGGTGGAAGGATCCCTGTTCTGGTTAAGTGGCATCTTAAGAGATGAGAGTTCCTTATCTTCTACTTAGATGTCTGCAGAGTCAGATGATTGGGCTAGTTTCTGGTGTGTTGTCGTGTAACATTCCTGTAGGCTCTGAGGGAAATGCTGATTCTGCTGTTTGCTGTGAAAACTGCTCTACACCTACAAACTAAAGGAAGTGACTACACTGCTACTTGTCAGCTACTTTTCATGTGTTTCTTTGCTAGTTGTTGGCTGCCCATCTTCTCATACTGTCTGATGGGGGATGTAAACATTTCAAAGAAACCACCTACTTTTAAACCACATTCATGCAATTCCAGGGCACTACCAGAGGTTTGGGCTTTGCTCACAAAAACTAATTAATACATAAACTATTGCATGACCTGTACAGTATAAATTTACTTTACTTTTTTAAGTAGTAGACAAGATTGTCATAGGGAACTTTAATAATGATCTCCTGTCAAGTTTTACTTGCACAACAGGAAGATAGTCTGTGTTTATCAAACTACTGGTTGGTAAAAAACCTACAAATCCTGTGAGAATGGAAATAAAAATGTATTCTTGAGTCAAAATGCGCAGGCGCGAGCCTTGCAGCAGCCTTTTCAGTCGCTCTCTCTTCTGCTATTACTTTTTTACTTTTTTGTAATTTATCTTTCTAGTTTTTAGTTTATTAAGTAACTTATTCAAGAAACTAAGTTCTTCCCTCTCTAAACATGTTGTCCAGTACTGCACATTTTTGATTTGTGTGTTCTCGTTGTTATTTTGTTGTAATTGACTTTTCTGGGAGTGGTTCTTTTCTTTTCTTTCCTTTCTTGATGAGTGAGCAGCTGTAACAGGCAAAACAATTTCCCTCTGGGATTAATAAAGTTTTTTGAATTGAATTGAATTGAATTGAAAACAGACATGGATAGCAACTAACAGCATGCCAATTCAAATTGCAGAAGCATGTTTTTAATAATATTTATTATGTTTTTTGTATGCTTGTAAAATAAAGCAGCTTATTTCAGTGGGAATAAACCACAATTCTGTGTTCTCTAAATACCTAAGTAACACATGTTTCTAATGTAAACAGATAACCACGCCTCCACTGTGAGTGATATTACATCCAGATCAGTTCCAAGATGACAGCCTCCTATGGCTTTAACCATGTGGCCCTGTGAACATCAAGACTCACACGTGTTTCTAACACGCAACTAAATATAATACAAAGAAACAGACAGCAACTTTCTCTTTTTATTTAGGGAGATTCTCCTGAGGGAGACAGGTCAGTTAAAGCAACAGGTGAAGGCAGACACGTTTCTGTACACAGAGGTCAAAGTGGTTTGTAATCAGAGGGTTAGCTAAGATCAGGTCAGAAAAAACAATCAGTCAAAATCAATTGTCAGGTCCAATGTCCACAATCCAGCACTCAGAGTTTCCAAAACAGTCAGTCCAGGAGATCAGAATAATCAAAAAAGGGTCTAGGACAGGAGACAGGTTCAGGTCAGGCAGAGCAGGTAACATCACTAGAGAGGTGCATACATTCTGGTGGAGTACCTGTGTAGGCAAACAGCTGGCATCTGGTTAAGGTAAAAAGTGGTGGTAATCCAGGATGTAAAGTTCTATTGCGTTTAACAATAAGAAATAAACCATCGATAAAGCATCACAATACAAGTAGAAAACACACAGTACAAAACACACAGTACAAGACTGTAAACAGTCATGTATCAGTCCTAGGTTTGAAATTGAATCCCCTTTTTCCTTCCCAGACAGGGCGCAGGGTGACAGGAAAAGAGCTTCAATTTCAGTTAGACTCAGAGGCTGTCACTTTAAAAATAACATATTGCTCGGAAAGGTATGGACTGGAATACAAATGTAATATTGTACTTACAATGGGGCATTTGTGATGTGAGCAGAGGTGTAGGTGTAGCCAGGATCAAAGCAGAGGCTAAGCATGCACTTTATATGCACTGCTGTGCACTTTCTTTCAACTGTCTTGTTGTTGCTGATGCATTGAAAGCAGCCCCTGAGGCTCAGTGTGTCTTTTCATTGCTGCAGAAATTACATGTTTACATGTGAGCGTCTTATGTGCACCAGAAATGGCTGTTCAAGAAGACATCAAGATAAACCTGGAGAGAGCTACAGAGAATCAGTCATACTTGTGGGCATATAAGTGTACACGAGTGTATAAGAGTATATAAAGTGGGGAAAGTGGAAGTACAAGCCTGCTTGCACAATTTACTTTAGCAGCCTCAGTGAGGGTGCAAAGTTGCTCTCTGACATGCTTCAATCACCATCTATTTATCTGGCTGTGGCTGTGGACCGAATTCAGATACTACAGGAAACATGCCTGGTTAGGGCCAACCCTAATCAGGCATGCTTTAGGCTGTCATCCAAAGAACACAGGATGGATTTTGCAGCTAAATTGTGAATAAATATTGGTATGGCTCAGGTGGTTTTCCACCGACCAGACTTCAGTCAGTTGGAGAAGTGTTAAAGGTGCCAGTGTGGGAGGAATTATGCAACTCACTGCCTGTGGGAAGAAGCTGTTTTTAAGACTACTGGTTTTAGTTCTGATTGATCTGTTTCTCTTCCCAGAGGGCAGGAGAGACAGCAGGTGATGTCCAAGGTGAGTGGGGTCTTTTAGAATGCAGCTGGTTTTCTTTTGGAGCCTGCCAGTGTAGATGTCTTTAAGGGGGTAGTATGGTACTGAAAACACGTTCTGCGTCCCTCACCACCTGCAGGTCCTTTGTGTTCTCTTCTGTGCAGCTGGTGAACCACATCGTGTAACGGTGGGTTAGGAGGGGTCTCTGTTGTTGGTCAGCAGGTGATGACGGAGAGGAGAATTTCTTACATTCATGAAGAAGTAAAGCCTCTGTTCATCCTTCCCCCTCTGATAGGAAATACATGTGGTCCAGGTGAGCTCAGCCAAGTTGTGGCTTTTGTAACGTTCATATCCACGTCATTGTGAGGACATTCTGTCCAACATTCTGTCAGATGCTAAACCTCCTGTCTGTAGGCTGTCTCATAATTATCCAATATCTGTCCTACTATATTGGTATAATCAGATAATTTGATGATGGTGTTGGAAAGGTGAATGGGCACAGACAAAGGGGACTGAGGACACATGTGGTGTGTAGGATGACAGTTTACAGTGGATGAGGTGTAAACTCCCATCCTGCCGGTCTGGGGTCTATTGCTCAGGAAGTCCAGTATCCATGTGCACAGTGAACTGCTAACAATCAGTTTTAGAACCAATTTATTTATTGATTATTTCATCAAAGCTACCCTTTATATGATAGGAAATTTACATTCATGAAGCAAGAGCAAAATGCTAAAAGACAATAATACACCACCCCAAAAACACAGGTCTAATAGATACCCCAGTGGGCCAAATAAACTTCTAGTGGGGGGTTTTAATTTTAATGCAGTTTCTTGAACTTCCCATCTTTGTGTTAAACACAATTATCCTTGCACTAAAGCAACCACAATATCTTATAAACAGAGTACAGCAAATAATATTTTTACTATTAAACCTACGGTCTGCTCTGCTGCTTTATTTTCAATTTACTTACTGGGATTAGATGAGTTGCATGATTTGACAGTGTTGTTGTCTACACAGTATCAAGCAAAACTAAAAACCTGCTGTGTAACCAACTTGACTTGACAGAAAGTCATCTTGCCTCGAGGGAAGAGTACAAAGTCTGAGCTGTATGAATGTGACCTGGAAGATCTCAGAAATGAGCTTGAGACTGGTGGCAAGAAAAGCGACATCAGTGTTTCACTTATGTGCCAGTTGTGAGCACAACTGCAACGTACTCAAGCTCAGAGAAAAAACCTTCACAAATGAAGAACAGCAATGTACTGAAAACGGAATGGAGGACAGCAAGATCAGTAAACCTGAGTGATTCTGTTGGATGCTTTATCCTCTGTCACCACAACCAGCTGCAGTTCATGCAGTATTTCTGGTGTTTCCCCTAGAGTGATGGATCTTAACCAGCTGTGTCAGCCAGGCCGACCTTGTTAATGTTTTTTTTTGTAACTTCCAGGCAATATATGTAATACAATTTCAAATACGTTTTTTGCTAGGTCAAACAACTTAGTATCTAACATTTCAGATCTGTAAAGATGAACTAAATGAAATCTCTCGGACTCACTCTCTTGAAATCACAAACTATCAGTGCAGTATAAACTTTGCTCTCCTCTGATCAAAACACCAAACATGTAACAAGTCTCTTTATGTGTGAAGATAAGGTTGGTGTCAGCGAGCCGTTCGCCTACTCACTCACACATGTGAGTGATATTTCACTTTGTACTGTAGCCAAGGCTACCATCACATGCACTCTCCCATACCACTAGATATTCCAAGCACACATCCTCCCTGCTATAAGCCTTCACGGAATGGATCTTTGCAGTCACTGTAACTCTGCTCCCAGAAGACTGTGTCTGTGCAGAAAAATGTGTTTTCATGTTGTTTTGAAAAGATTTGAATGACCCCCAGTAACTAAAGGTTAAAAAGAGTTAAAGGTGGCATGGTCGGCGTTCAGCTTGAGTGGCCATGCAAGAGATTAGTCTTATCATGAACCCATGCAGTGTTAGAAATTTAGTTTTGTGGTGTGTTTGTGGACAGTATTCCTTGGAGAGGGGCTGAGGAAAATGCTCTTCTACTTCTACTGCTTAAAATATATAAAAAAATGTAAAAATGTGACAGCAACACAAGACACTCTAACAGGTTATGGTGGCGTAAAGTGGAAGAGCAAAAGGTTGGACACAGTCTGTTCACTTGAGAGCGTTTGTGTCTGTGGACAGGGGAAGAATGTAGAAAAGTTTCGCTTCAGCCTTTACATCTGGCTTTGTGATCAACTGGCTTATTTGATCTGTGACCCAGATCAGCCTCTTATGCACTGTATTCTGTACACATACATTTGTGCTTCATCACATATATTTTATTGTTCACTATTTGAACTTCTGAATGCAGTACACTAGAGAAAATCACCTTCTGGTCCTAGTTTTATTGACTGAGATCTGGTAGTTATGAAAGCTATGATGCTGCATTTAAGTCATTATATCATGCCCCAGCTTGTGGCTCTCATGTACTACATACACAGGAGTCACAGTGCTGAATCTCCAGATACCTCTTAGAACAGTACGTGGCAACTGTCTCTCATTCCGTAGAGTAGGTTTTACAACACCCACCTGAGTTCTGAAGCTATTTCTCAAATCCTCATAGACTCTTCTAGGTGATCAATCACACACAATACTCTTCATCCCTGGAAAAATATCTTTTTAGTCAATTTTTTAGGGTTAACAATATCTTATTCAGAAAAACAGCAAGGATGAGTGTCTGTAAAACAATGTTGTGATGGATAGTTACTAGACCTTTTCAAGGATGATAGAACAAGTGAAGAATGACAGAAAATACAATTTTATGGTGGTAAAGTACAGTGATCTGTTATTTATTAACTGAGCACATTAACCGTTGATGATCATATTATTAATATAATACAGTAAGATACTGTATCTGTATGCACCGTGAATTTACGGTGTTAACATCTGTCTCCATCCAAAATGTATGTTAATTACTTATTCAGGGCTGAACAGGATTGCGACCACATTGAAGAGTTTATATACATATATATAGATTTAGACTGCTGGGGGACTTCCCGTCGACACACTGAGCTCCTCCTGCTTTCTCCATCCATTCATACGCTACCACTGCCTGTTAATAACTTTATTTCTTCTCTCTCCTGTAGTTGTGCCTCCCTCTCTCTCTCTCTCTGTCTCTCCCTCTTTCTGTGTGTGTGTGTCTCTCTCTCTCTCTCTCTCTCCCCCCTCCAGGTATCATCGTCCCTGAGGCTGTGTATTCCGGGTCTTCAGTTGCTGGCCTATCAAACCTGCCTGCCTGCCTGCCTGCCTACCTGCCTGTTGTTTGTTGTTGTTATTGGTTGTGTGATCTACTTTTCTTTTCTCTTTCTCTTTTTTTCCACTCACCCCAACCGGCTGAGGCAGATGGCCGCGCACCTTGAGCCTGGTTCTGCTGGAGGTTTCTTCCTTTCTTAAAAAGGGAGTTTTTCTCCACTGTTGCCTAGTGCTGCTCAAAGGGGGATTTGTTGTGTTTTCCTTATAATTTAATTGTTTTGTAAGGTCTTAAACCTTACATTGTAAAGTGCCTTGAGATGACTTTTGTTGTGATTTGGCGCTATACAAATAAAGTTGAATTGAATTGAAATTGAATATACTTTAATATATGTAAACCATGAGAGGCAATAGTTGGGCCAGTCATGATATTAAGCTACACGTACCTCGTAGAATAATTGATGAGGGGTAAACACATTGTTAATTGGATAAGATGGAAGTAAATACGTTACATATACAGATTTTTTTTCACTTTTTCATTTCCGTGCTGCACTTAGTGAGCGGACACAGTCTCACATGCTGCTGAATGGATCATGCTGAGAGCTTGATATACAGATGGATGGCCTGTGATCAAGAATGCATTACAATATGTAATAAATATAAATATGAATGGAATCTTCCAGTTGAAAATCTTTATTCATTACATAGTGAAAAGAGATGAGAACAAAATAATATAAGAATGATTAATGGAAATCAAAATCATTATCTCATAGAGGTCTGGATTCAGAATCATAGTCAAAATAAGAGTAGAAAAGTCAGATCACACGGTTTTAGTTAGTTTGCCAAGACAATAAGGCTCAGTAGTGCGTGTGGCCTCCATGTGCCTGTATGCACTCCCTACTATGTGTGGGCATGCTTCTGATGAGACAACAGATGTTCTCCTGAGGGTTCTCCTCCCAGACCTGGATCAGGGCATCATTTAACTCCTGGAGAGTCTGTGGTGCAATGTGGCGTCGGTGGATGGAGCAAGACATGATGTCCAAGAGGTGCTCAATTGGATTCAGGTCTGGGGAACGGGCAGACCAGTCCATAGCATTAATGCCTTCATCATGCAAGAACTGCTGACACACTTCAGCCACATGAGGCCTAGCATTGTCATGCATCAGAAGGAACCCAGGGCCCACTGCACCATCCTGGATGGATCTCATCCAGGTACCTAATGGCAGTCAGGGCACCTCTGGCTAGCACATAGAAGTCTGTGCCGCCCTCCAAGGAAATGCCTCCCCAGACCATCACTGACCCACTGCCAAACCGGTCACGCTGGAGGATGTTGCAGGCAGCAAAACGTTCTTCACGGCATCTCCAGACTCTGTCACATCTGCTTCGCATGCACAATGTGGGGCTGTGAGCACAGGCCCCACTTGTGGACGTCGGGCCCTCATACCACTCTCATGGAGTCTGTTTCTGACAGTTTGAGCAGAAACATGCACATTAGTGGCCTGCTGGAGGTCATTTTGTAGGGTTCTGGCAGTGCTCCTCCTGTTCCTCCTTGCACAAAAAAGCAGATAGCTAGATAGATCCTGCTGCTGGGTTGTTGTCCTCCTACGGCCCCCTCCACATCTCCTGGTGTACAGACCTGTCTCCTGGTATCTCCTCCATGCTCTGACACTGTGCTGGGAGACACAGCAAACCTTCTTGTCACAGTGTGTATTAATGTGCCATCCTGGATGAGCTGCACTACCTGAGCAACTTCTGTGGGTTGCAGACACCGCCTCATGCTACCTCTAGTAATGAGGGCACTTTAGTTCAAAACTTTCATCTAATACCATCATCACCCACCAGTGAGGACCAACTGAATCCATGATTTAGATAAACAACACTGTAAAGAGCAAAGAATTAGGTGAAACAGTGTTTTATTAACTGGTTGAACTTTTGGCAGTAATAACATCAACCAAACACTTCCTGTGGCTGTGGATTAGACCTGCACAATGTATAGGATGAATTCTGTAATTCAGAAATGATCAGCTCAGACATATTCTCAGAATGTCTGGTGTGAGGTCTTTCCACAGCATTACTTTTAGGTTCAGGTCTGGGCGCTGACTGGGTCACTCCAAAATGCAGATATGTTGACTCCCCTGCCGTTTTGTAGCTGTAACTACATAGATTACAATATTTTATAATAGCTTTGGCTCAGTGTAGTTACAATGTAGTTAATGAAAATAAACAGACAAGATCTAAATTGTAATCTTTAAACACAAAAGGAAACAGCTGTGATACAAGATTTGCGCTCCGATGCTAAACAGCAGGAACATCTCACTTGTCTTAACTGTGGCCATGTTTCCTTCACTTGTGTCTGTTCTTTGTGCTTTTGTGTTTTCCATTAAAGACGATTACAGAGAAATGCCAGGAAAAGATGCAAAGAGACATGTTTTTCAAAAAAAAGTTGATTACTTTTTAGAATTTTCCCCTGAATCATCATCTAAAATGACATCTGTTTCTAATGATGGCAGCACAACTGGATTTTAAAAATCTGTTTTGCATATGTTCTGTATGCTTGTGTGTCTTTGTTTGAATCTGCATTTGTGGCTTTATTGTTTGTGAATTTATATTTGATAATCCATGTTATGATTTTTACATTGTTTTGTATACATTGTTTTATTTTAAACATTGCTAGTTCTATTTGACACTCCCATGTTTAGCTTTACATGTGACTGAAGGTAAATAACAATAAAAACACTGCATGTGACTGCCATTAGGATTATCTCACTGTGGATTATGAGGACACACGTTTATGACAGAAAGCCTAAAAGTAATATCTATTTTCCAGACAGAGAAGATAAACAAGCTGTCATGTCAGCTTCTGCTACTTCCATTTCAACTGAAAATGTTCTGCTGTTGCTGAAGAACAGTCTGTAAACGCCAGTTCAGCACCTGGACTCTTCTACTATGAAGCCATGTTATCATGCTGGGGCAGCATTGAGCTCAGTTGGTAGGGCATTTGTCTTTCAACCTGAGAGTTGGCTAGTTCGATTCCCAGTCCTCCTGTGTCTACATGCTGAGGTGTCCTTGGACAAGCCACCGAAACCCCCGACTGTTGGTGCCTGAAAGTGGCAGTCTGTCCGAAATGAATTTCCCCACTGTGGGACTATAAGGGTTATCTTCTTCTTCTAGATACAGTATGTGGTTTAGCATTGTCCTGATGAAATCTGCAAAACCTTCCCTGTAAATGAAGCTGTTTGGATGAAGCATATGCTGCTCTAAAACCTGGATGTATCTTTCAGCACTGATGGAGCATTTCCAGATGTAC
>OMLM01018134.1:0-19620 GCA_900302695.1 Helostoma temminkii | reverse complement strand
CCTTGTCAACTGGCAGAACACTCCTGAGGGAACGCTGAAGCTTGTTTTGATTGGTCGGGTGGATGGGTTTGACATCCATCTTAACGAGTCAGATATTGAGTGGAGCACAGGATCCAATCAGGTGTTTAAACCTAGACATTACAGGGTAGTTTAAAAATTTCAGCTTATGATGACACTGGGAATAATATGTATTCTTTTGGTTAGGTGCCTGTTTCAGTGTGCAGTGAGAGCTGTCCTCCAGGTACCCGCATGGCCATCAAAAAAGGTGAACCTGTCTGCTGCTTTGACTGTATGCCATGTGCTGAAGGGGAGATTAGCAATAAAACTGGTGAGAAAATAAAGATAGCAGATGCTCATTTTTGAAACCTTAAATTACCAGTTTGTGTTTTATTTCTATTTACCCCATCCTCTCCCACAGGTTCTCTTCAGTGTGACCGTTGTCCATTAGAGTTCTGTTCCAATGCAAATCGAACTGCCTGCGTTCCACGTCAGCTGGACTTCCTTTCATTTAATGAGACTCTGGGCATTACTCTGATTACAGCAGCTGTGTCTGGTGCTGCAGTAACAACTGCTGTGTTTTTGGTGTTTCTTTACAATCGTCAAACACCTATGGTGAGAATCTAGATTAATGGAAAAAAGTTTTTGTATGTTTTAAATGTATTCATTAAATATGAAATAAATATATTTTGTTTAATGGCTCCATCTCTATTTGTTAATGTGATTTATTTGCAGGTACGAGCCAACAACTCAGAACTGAGCTTCCTGCTTCTTGTGTCCTTGAAGCTCTGCTTCCTGTGCTCCCTGGTGTTCGTTGGTCGTCCATCAGTCTGGTCTTGTCGGTTCCAGCAGGCAGCTTTTGGGATCAGCTTTGTACTTTGTGTTTCGTGTCTCCTTGTCAAAACCATAGTGGTTCTGGCTGTTTTCCGTTCAGCTCGACCTGGTGCTGAAGCCTTGATCAAGTGGTTTGGTCCAAGGCAACAGAGAGGAAGCGTCTGCATCTTCACCTGCATACAGGTATGACTGTTCTATTGATTAAATCATACACTTAAATATATTTTAAAAAATTTGTATAATTTAAATTTCATATAATATAAATGTGTGTTGCATACAGGTTCTCATCTGTTCCTTATGGCTGTTCCTCAGTCCGCCTGTGCCTAAGCATGATCTGGGTTTCCAAGGGTCAAAGGTCACTTTGGAGTGTGCCATGTCCTCTGTGGTGGGCTTCTCTCTGGTTCTGGGTTACATTGGCCTGCTGGCCTGTCTCTGTCTCCTCCTGGCCTTTTTGGCAAGAAAACTCCCTGACAACTTTAATGAGGCCAAACTGATCACCTTCAGCATGCTGATCTTCTGTGCTGTCTGGGTGGCCTTTGTCCCTGCTTACATTAGCTCTCCTGGGAAATACACTGTGGCTGTGGAGATTTTTGCAATCCTGGCCTCTAGCTATGGTTTACTGCTCTGTGTTTTTGCTCCAAAATGTTTCATCATTCTTTTGAGGCCTCAGAAAAACACAAAGAAACACCTTATGGCTAGATAAGTGTCTGTCATGTGTCTGTCATGTGTCTGTCCATCACATTTGTTGGAGGTAAGGCTCCCTCCGACTCCTGTTGTGTAGCTCTCTACCTACGCCATCCTGGCCAGTCGCCACACATACGTTGTGTAGGTGTTATGTCAACGCCTTTGCTTTAAATAAAGCCAAGCCTGAATGTGCCACAAACAATTATATTATTATTATTGTTAAAAGAATATTAGTACAGTTAGAACAATGCATTTCTCCTGTTCTGAGACATAATTCTGTGCTGCTCTAACATCAGCCAGTTAAGCCTATGCTTTGTACCTCACACTGATGAAATTAGTTTCTTGGACAGCAACTGTTACTGTAATAGAAATACATGACACATACATTAAGTAGATGTTATTCATTGGGTATTGTATAATTATGTTATTAGTCTATTATAAACAAAAAATAAAATTAAATAAAGAGTTTTTTTAAAAAAAAGGCCCTAGAGAAAGAGATTACATCTACACTTACTGTAGATGTCATAGCATCTGTGAGAGAAGCAAAGCTGATGACATTTACTCTACTTGCATTTATTAGTTACAATAGAAGTACATTCATCATCAAGTACATTTCATTTAAAGAAGAAATTATACCTTGATCTCAGATACTGATAACCTTTGTTATTTTCTGAAACAACATTACCCAATAACAACCACAAGATGGAAGTGTTATACCATTTAATAGAGCACTTTCTCCATCTGTGGCTGTCTCTCTAGCTGTACAACGTTTAGCTTTTTCCTATCATTAATTAAATAATTGCAACATACAGTAAGTTAGTTATTGATAATAACCATTGTACATAGAGAGATTTATTCTATTCTCCATTTCAGGCCAAAAGCAAATTGGAAACTAACTGCTGTGATGAAACAGATTAAACTATTTAAAGGCCAAACAGTAACCATGTTGTTGTTGACAGAAAAGAAATATGAAGAAACAGAAACTGCAAAGTAGTGGAAATAACAAACAGCACTGTTATTACATCGTTGATTTGCATTCTGCATGTCACATATAGTAAATTCATGAAGATAAATAATGACTATGGCAACAGAGTTTATGTTTACACATTCCAGTAGCAATCTGCATTATATTGGCATAAACTATTGCTGAATATGTCGGTGTTGCTCGATTGCCAGGCTCTGTCATTTCTTCTGGAAATGCTGCCTAATACAACCTGAAATCTTAGTTGTTTGAGTGAAAACAATATGCAATCTGTTCAGATTGATTTGCATGATTTTCATATGAAAGATACCGTATATTTTGTTCATTTTAATATGGCCTGCAAATGCAGTCTGTGTTCTGCAAAGTCATGGAAAAAACAAACATGCACACAGTGTAATTTCCCTCCTGTGTGCCACCTTGCTGTCAGTGCATAATGGGATGTAATTGTTTGTGAAATTAACAATAATGGAGATGAGTCACTGCACACCTGCAGCTCATCACTCACTCAGTTAAACCTCCTGACTCATGTCAGATGTAACTTAGTACTGTGAAATGAAATGATAACTGCCCTGTATACAGTACACTTCTTTGACAGCTTGATAAAAATTTAGTATGAAGAATATGCATCTTTAACTATAAATCAGAAACCTATATTTTTAATTAAAGTAAAAACTGTTTTACTGCAAATCCCACTTGTTTCTTATTGTACTTGTACCCACAGTCAATGAGTCCAGCATGCTGACTCCAAAGCATCAACAAGACATTTGTCATTGACATTTTGAATATATTCCAATAACATATTTTCAGATAATGGACCAAAAGCTGACAGCACCAATACTGTAGCCCATTTAGTTTCTTTTTCTGCAACTATTGTTTTTTGCTTAGTTTGCTGCTGACCTTATACCACAACCTAGTATACGTATAGCTGATGTTTGTATTCTTAAATCCACTTTGCAGCATTCACGTCATGATTATTTAAAAACTGCCCTGTGTGTCCCAGTTTCTGATAGTTCTCAGAAGCTAATCTTGCAGTCTCTTACAGCATACAATCTACAAGACCTTCACAGAGATAAGTTCATGCCAGTGGGGGGATTTCACCTTGCACTTACATCCAAACCTCAGTCAGTGATTTCTCAGGGAACAACTGCACAAGAGCCAAATCAGTTCATCATTAATTGTTTAATCTTCCGTTTTATAAGGAGTTCAAATTTTCTCATTGCACGCAGTCTTCTCTAAAAATATGACCTGTTTTTCAGGGAAATGCTTGCAAAATTACATTCAAATTCTCTTTGAGTTTCTACCAATCATCCAGCAATTGCAATTAGCATCAAAGGTTTTATTGTTAGAATGACTTCTCCTTTCATTGGAGCAGCAGGTCTAAAACTGAAATGAACTTAGTTGAACTGAATACTTACTCTTGATGACTGAGTCCTGCACTGGATCAAGCATTCCTGGGTAACCTGGAAAAACAATTTGTAATGAATAAAATAATTACTCGTATTAAATTGTATGTAGGTATGGGCATGGCTAAATTTAATGTACTGGATGCAAGCAGTTCAGGGTGGAAGAAAAATGAGAATGAAAAAAAAAAAAAGAAAATAAAGACACAGTTTTTCTTTAACCAGAGCAATTTTATTTTGAATTACAAATTCAGTTGACTCACAGCAACTGAAAATGCAGACAGTGGACAGTATGAGGCAGTGTGGCCATAAACCAGTCAGAGTATCCATGCTGACCTCTGTTCACTACAGCATTAGAACGACAGGGTGATGTTAATTTTTTTCAAGGTACCTCAGGCTGTGCCACTGCCTGCATGCAGGGTGAATGCAGTATGAAGTGTAATGTTTATTTCAGCATAGAGAAGCTTAAGTTCATAGTTGTGATTATGTTTTGAAGTAAATGCGTGGAAAGTGTTTCTGCACTGAAAACAAAAAACACAAAATCATGTAATTCAGTTAGGTCAATTATTAGGTTTATCCAATTTGGCTAAACTAAGTTGACCTGTTAAGTTGGATACACTAAACTGAGTTAAGTTCAACTGACTTAATTCAATTTACTATTATCTGTGTATTTTTTTGCCATCAAATCAGTTACAAATAAAATAATTAGCAGTTATTAGTGACACATAATAGACGGTAAATCTCTCACATGCTCATTGTTGCTCCTAATAATGTATTTTCACTCTGTACATACTGTACATTTAAGTTCAACTACATAACCTTATTTTTATTTATTCACGTTAATATGTGCTGTGCTACGAGGTGTTCGCTGATATAAAATAATAATGTGCTGACATTTCATACAGATGATCCTCTGTGCCACAGGACTGTCCCTGTGCTTAAACATGCTTTTCTGTGGGTCAAAGGTCACCTTGACGTGTGCCATGGTCTGTGTATTGTGCTTCTCTTAGATTTGGGGTTGGCCTCCACCATGTTGTTTCTGTGGAGGGATTTGCTGTTCTTGCCTCTAACTAAAGTTTACTGCTATGTAATTTTGTCTCAAAACGCTTCATCACTCTTTTTAGGCCTGAGCAAACACCAAGAGACACCTGATGGCTAAATATGGCTAGATGTTCCTGGTTTGATAGCAATAGATGCCATGTCTCCTACTTTTATATCATAACACTGTGCATACATAATTCCTACGAGCCTTTCTGCTGTTCCTGTTCACCATACTATGCTGTTGTTAATATTATTTACATCTGCCTCTACCGCACATGTATGTAACAACTTTGGATTTTCCGAAGCCTGCTCAAAACCAAGATACTTTATATGTAAACTGTAAGGCACCACAGAAGAAATTAATTTCTACCTCTGTACACTGGAGTGGAGGCATAAATGTGAGCAGCAGATATCTCTGAACCTAGACAAATGATACCGGAGTCACAGGAGATGGTACTTTGTAATAATGTCATTCACTTTGAATAACTTTTGTATACATGATATATACATATTTTTAAAGTTATTTGCAATGTTTCAAATAAATCTCTCAAAGAACAGGTAGTCAATAGGCATCCATTAAGAAGAGCATGAGAGGTGTTGCCCTGTTTTTGTGAATCCCTGCAGACTGATTTATCAACTAAAATAATTAAAAGTGAAACTCAAACTCTTCTGGGATATCTGTAGCCAAGGCCCTGCAGGTAAACACTTTATTGTTGTGTCAAACAACCAATCAATTTTATTATTGTTTTGCCCTCATCTTTTAGAGAAAGGTGATGCAGTGCAGTGTCATCCTGTTTACTCTGGTTCTACCAAGGGCTTTACAGTGGTTATAAATACTCAACACAGCAGCTATGTTGTGCAGAGCAGGAGGGGGGGCTATGTCAGTTTGGATATACTACAGTATCAGTTGTCAGTGAAAGTTATATCTGTTTTGTCATAATTGTTTGAAAGTTGGAAATATTAACTTTTCTCTTGGTAAATTAAGAGGAATTTATTTGACAGTTTGTATTCAGGGACTGTTGAGGCTTACTTATACTGAAAATATTGCATCACTCTTTTATTTATATTCTGCCCATTTAAAGTTATCTAAGTGTGTATTATTTTCACATTTAAAGAGTACTGAACTGCTGCATTCATGTCTTGGTTTCCATGGCTTTTCACTCTTTGGACCTCCTCGATCCCATCCCCGGTCGTTTTGGGGCTTGTGGGCAGTCAGCTGGGGCTTAAGGTGGGACTGCAGATGGTTCAGAGTGTGACTTGCTCTCGTTGGAGTGCGCCAGACCAGGGTCTGTTCCAAGATGGAGATGTAATTATTGGTGGCCTCTTTAATATTTTTTACAATCCTCCAACTATAGACCATGGCTTCACTCAGCGGCCACACTATAACTCTTGCACTGGGTAAAACCGCATTGTTTAATATACTGAATAATCACGAATAATAATATACATTGTCTTCATAAATGTTTATCCAGTCCAAATGATTACTTACACTATTGACAGATAATTTTAGATTAGTACCTTTACAATCATGTCAACATTTTATATGATATTTCCTTTCTTTACTTCTCTCACGTGGTCTCAGTTTGCAAAATCTACCACTGCAATATGTATATACTATGGTGTTTGCGCTGGAGGAAATCAATCACAGTACAACCCTGCTACCAGGTGTGAAGCTAGGCTACCGTATTCATGACAGCTGTGCTATAGCCCTTTGGGCTGTGCAGGCAGCGTTGTCACTGGTCGGAGGAGAAAGCACTAGCTGTAACTCAACAGCTCTATCAGACTCTTCTGTTGGGTATGGAGAGGAAATCGGACAAAGTGAAGGTAATAGCTTTGTTCTTCTCTGTTAATAAAAGCAAGTATGACAAGCAATCGCTTTTTTATTGATCAACTGACTTTGTTTCATTATATTTCATAATTTCATCAGGTGATCAGTCTGTTTCTGTGATCATTGGCGGTGACTCATCTGTAACAGCCCAGATACTCTCCAAAATTCTGGCACCACTCTCTGTACCTTTAGTGAGTGGAAAATTAATGACGCTTATTTTGAGGGGAAAAAATAACACTTTCAGAGTATATGATATGTTGGTTTTTTGTGTTTAGGTGAGCTACACAGCTAGTTGCTCCTGTCTAAGTGACAGGCTTGAGTATCCCAACTTCTTCAGGACCATGTCCAGCGATTTCTACCAAGCCCGAGCCTTTGCCCAACTTGCCATACACTACAAGTGGAATTGGGTTGGAACAGTGGCAATAAACACAAATTATGGCCTATCAGCAATAAAGGTGTGTCCATTGTATTAATACATGTTTTAAAAATATTATGGCATATATACAGGAAATTAGCATAAAAACTATTTTTAAGTAATTTTTACTCACCTCTTGTTATTGGCATTTTGAAATGTATATGTCAGACATTTCAGGAGGAGACTCAAGCGGCAGGGGTGTGTCTGGCATTCATGGAAATTCTCAACAGGGAAAACATTGTCGATGATGCCAGAAAAGCTGCACTCACAATTCAGGCCTCAACTGCAAGAGTGATTCTGATCTTTGCCTGGTACACAGATGTGAGGGAACTGTTTATGCAACTAGCACAGATAAATGTGAGATACTCAAATGTAATGTTATACAGAGTACAGAAAGACAATAAATAATTGAGGCATTTTATTCTAAAACATTGCAGTGTTTTTAAAAGAAATCCTTGTAACTTGGTTGTGACCGTGTCTTCTTCAATCAGGTAACTGGCCGACAGTTTCTAGCCAGTGAGGCTTGGAGCACAAGTGCTGATACTCTCCAAGATCTTGCCACTAGAAAAGTGGCAAGTGGTGTTGTTGGTATTGCTATTAGAAGTTCAACAATACCTGGATTTGAAAATTATCTCAGAAATTTGAACCCAAATCATCGCCCCAATGATATATACTTGAGAGAATTATGGGAAACGATGTTTAGATGCAGTCCTGTGACCTCACCTTTTTCTACATATACCTCTTCACTGCAATCTCCTGCAAACACGCTGCTGCAAAAGACTTCACTACCACCCTGCAATGGGACAGAGTCCCTGGAGGGAATTGAGCATCCCTTTACTTACACCTCCAATCTAAGGGTGACATATAATGTCTACCTTGCTGTTTATGCTGCCGCCCACGCCCTTCACAACCTTCTCTGCCCCAACAGAGACAGCCCTCCAGGAAATAACAGTTCCACCTGCTCTATTCCCAAACACATCAAACCCATGGAGGTAAACATAGATCAATTGCAGCATATGAGATACACTGTAGAATTTTACAACCCATGTTTGAAAATTAGTAACTGATTAATGTTTAATGGAAACATTAAGCAGTTGATTTTGTCACAAAAGAATTCACTACTGTGGTAAATTAACTTTTTGTAAAATACTGACAAATTTATTCTGATTCTTTCAGCTATTGCAGCAATTGAACCACGTGAATGTCACCACACCACATGGGGAAACATTTCATTTCCAAGGTGCTGACATTACAGCAAAGTACGACCTTGTCAACTGGCAGAAAACTCCAGAAGGAACATTAAAACTGGTACTGATTGGTCGTGTAGATGGTTTAGACATCCACCTTAACGAGTCAGCTATTCAGTGGAGCACAGGATCCAATCAGGTAATTTAGCTAGTATTTACTTTGCGGATGTAAATTCTTAATCCAAAATATAGTTCATTTAACAAATAAGTTATCACTGATTAACCATCTGGTTACATTTGTGTTTGGCTGGCTTGAAGTTGTTTGCTCCTCGAATCTGTACATGAATTTAAAAAAAAAAAAAAAGGCTGTAAAATTTAAGTTTAAACAGGCCTGAACACTTTCTCCAGAAACAAATATATAACGCATATATCAAACAAAGTAATACTAGGCTGCAGTCTAATGAACAGCTTCAAGTTCAGTAGTGTTAGAAGTACTTGTACTTTTTAACTTACATTTTAGAGTAGGCTACATTTTAGAGCAGGTGCCTAGTACTTCAACATTCAAATTTGAAATCTGAGTAAGTGTGAAACATCTCTGCTTATAACCTTGTTTTGTGTACCTATGCTGCATGGTTTTATATCTTGTTTAGGTGCCTACTTCAGTGTGCAGTGAGAGCTGTCCTCCAGGTACCCGGATGGCCAACAGAAAAGGTGAACCTGTCTGCTGCTTTGACTGTATTCCATGTGCTGATGGGGAGATTAGTAATAAAACTGGTGAGGAGAGGAAATGACTCCATAATAATGTGCCCATTAACATTTTATTCACAGTCACTGTGACTTGTATAATTCTTTCAGCTTCTGTTTAAGTTTTTTTCTACTTTCCTCTTCTCTATGGTTTCTGCTCCCAGGTTCTCTTCAGTGTGACCGTTGTCCATTAGAGTTCTGGTCCAATACTAAACAAACTGCCTGTGTCCCACGTCAGCTGGACTTTCTTGCCTTTAATGAAACTCTGGGCATTACTCTGACTACAGTGGCTATGTCTGGTGTTACAGTAACAACAGCTGTGTTTGTGGTGTTTCTTTACTACCGTCAAACACCTATGGTGAGAATCTATTATAGTATAGTATTCCGTACATGTTCTACAAATTCTCTTTGGTTTATAATTGTCTAGTATGTCAACAGAGTAAGAGATGTAGAGTGTTGTTCTTTTCATTTGCAGGTACGAGCCAACAACTCAGAACTGAGCTTCCTGCTTCTTGTGTCCTTGAAGCTCTGCTTCCTGTGCTCCCTGGTGTTCATTGGTCGTCCATCAGCCTGGTCTTGCACATTCCAGCAGGCAGCTTTTGGGATCAGCTTTGTACTTTGTGTTTCGTGTCTCCAAGTCAAAACCATAGTGGTTCTAGCAGCGTTCCGCTCAGCTCGACCTGGTGCTGAAGCCTTAATGAAGTGGTTTGGTCCAGGACAACAGAGAGGAAGTGTCTGCATCTTCACCTGCATACAGGTCAGAGGTGTACATGTAATAAATAACTCATTATATATGTTAAATGCTTTAACTTGACACTTTATATTTTGTTTTTTTGTTTTTTATCAAGGTTATCATTTGTATTATTTGGCTATCACTCAGCCCCCCGGTGCCTCAGCCTGACTTGGAAATCCCAGGGCTAAAGGTCACCCTCAAGTGTGCCACAGCTTCTGTGGTGGGCTTCTCTCTGGTGTTGGGGTACATTGGCCTGCTGGCCTGCACCAGTCTCCTCTTGGCTTTTCTTGCTCGAAAACTCCCTGACAACTTTAACGAGGCCAAACTGATCACCTTCAGCATGCTGATCTTCTGTGCTGTCTGGGTGGCCTTTGTCCCTGCTTACGTTAGCTCTCCTGGAAAATATGCAGTTGCTGTGGAGATTTTTGCAATCCTAGCCTCTAGCTATGGTTTGCTGCTCTGTATTTTTGCTCCAAAATGTTTCATCATTCTTTTAAGGCCTGGGAAAAACACTAAGAAACACCTGATGGCCAGGTAGCAAATAAAATAAATGAATGACTAGAATCATATACACAGTGTGAATAACTGTACCCTTTCATATCAACTTACATGTATGTATTTTGTTTATATACCTTGTTTATATTCCTAAAATGTAACAAACTGTATCAAAAAAATGAGTTTCTACTACTATGTACATGACATAGAGGTATTATATGTATATGTGTGTGTTTGTGTCTGTATGTCTTTGTTTTACCCTGCTCCAGCTTTTTTTTTTTTGCTATAATAAAAAAAATATATTAAGATTTTGTAGATTTTTTCAATCAATCATATTTGCCGTTTCAGAAAATTAAAGCTCTTGTTAAACCATGGCCTTTAGTCAAAATAAGCAGAGAATATAAATACTAAATACTCCAACATTTTAAAAATGTGGACTATCATGGTATCTTGTTTGCCATAGAACCCCATTCTGCAGTGTTTGTAGAAATAATTTGAAAAAAATTGTAAAGTGTGTGAATTAAGAAATGCTAATTTAATGCTAATATCTTCAGGTTTGTATTTTTATTCTCGAACTAACTGACATAGGATCATTTGGAGGTAGGAAACCTACAATAGGAATGAATTTCTTTATAATGAGCTTACTCTGTCAACACCATGCTGTACTACAACAAAGTGAAAGAAGCAGACCCTACACAGCCAAACTTATTCTGTAGAGACATTATCAGCATGTACTTCCAGGGACAGCTGCTTGCAGATATTGCACAAAGCCTTTGGCATCATATAGAGGCCAATGTCTTTTTTGGAACCCCCAATTATGTCAATAACGTGGCCAAAACGTTTGAAACACCTCTTAATATAATAAAATTCAATATGTCTCCATCCCCTTACGACCTCAATATTAAACATATAATGTAGTAGAATGATCACCTTTTTAACAATTTCAACAACTACTGAGAAAATATAACCTTGGAAAAAAAATTAATGGCAGTGATGCTGTATTTAATGACATTAGACTGTACGTTTGTACCTAATAAAGTGGCCAATGAGTGTACATGCAGATGTGATAAAGAACACATGGTTGAGACAAATGATGACTCCATTCCAAATGGACACTAACAACTTTAGCTGCTAGTATGAGGAGGGATAAGACCAAAGCAACAGGGAGCTGCACAACAATGAAGGAGAACAAAAGTAATTCAAGGTTGCCATTAATTTCTTCTTTGGGAAATGAAATCACAATTACATTTTCTTTACAAGTGAAAAAAAAATCCTTTCTGCACGACATACTGCCTGCTCTTCAAACACACAAGTACATCTAGTCCTTAGCAGAGTGAAAAAACTTAACCATACCTTAGCGGCTAGGTATTAAGGCTGAAATAACATGTATTAATAATTAATTATAATAATTGTATTTGTATTATATTTTGATTATTGTATTAATAATTAATTATGTTGATTTGCATGGAGTGGAATAATGCATTAGTGTCATGGCAGCTCCCACTCCCAGGTGAAGAGGTTGAAGAGAAACCTAACTGAAGTGAATTGAAGAGAAACCTAATAAAATGGTGGTCTGCCCACTTTGTAAACTGAAAATCTAAAAACCCAATGGAGGACTCCCTACAGCAGATGATGAAGACAGATATGACAACTCCCCATTCTGGCACTTTTACAAGTAGAAAGGATTTTACATGCATATGTAACCCCCATACCCACATCTACAGGGCATAGGTGATGTCCAACTATGAGATAAGAGGGGGCATAACCATTAGCACTGTGAGCTGAGTTATTGTAGGCATGGACCAATTCAGGTAAGTGTTCTGGCCAACAGTTCTGTTTAGTGGTCTCTAAGGAGTGAAGCATACTTAACAACATCTAATTAAAATGCTCCAAACCTGTCCTGCCAACAAATGTAATGCTGGGAGTTGTAGGGGGGTAAGGAGTAAGGCAGAGAGGTATGGTCAGGGAGAGGCCAGTAATGAGTTGGTCCAATAGAGGAAAGGGAATATCCAGTTAAAAACAAATATTTATTCAAAGTGTCAAAGTTAAAACAGCAAGAACATTCAAAATAACACAAAAACAAGTTTGTTAAAAGATTTAAACTCTGGGTGTCGTTCACTTTTCCTGCTGTCCTCCATTGCCTTTAAGTGCTCTCTCTGCAGTCCTTTCCCAGACTGGGTAACTACTGCCACATGTGTTTGACATCAGGTGATTACTGGAAATCCAAGAAAAGTAGAGCATACAGCTTTCAAAATAAAACATGCTAAAGAACCCAAAACATACAAATAAACAATAAAACATGCAATAAATCAAAACAGAAACACATAAATGCCTGATCTTTGATACATATAGACCTATTAAACTAAACAGTGTAGATTTCCTTTAACTTGATCCCCAAATTGGAAATTCAGCTGCTACAGAAGTAGACTAAAAATTACACCAGAAAATCTAAAAAAAAGCATAATTACCTTACAATTGGCACTAATTTTTGAATTGTCATTGTTAGCAGTACAGAGTAGGTACTACTCTGGTCTAATTGCTCTCACCTAGTTTTGTTCCTTTATGAGCATGTCTGCTGCCCCCAGCTCTCTGCCAGATTGTCTGCTATCCTGCCTGCAGTGAGTCTCCAGTCTTTTTTACCCTGTCTGTATTTCTGAACCTACCTGAGGTATTCTGATCAACCTGATATTCTTGGTCCTGTTAAATGAGACTGCTCTGCCATTTTTTCTGACGTAAATCCTGACTTGCCTGCTATCTGATTTGGACCTGAATTAGGGATATATATAACGTAATTTGATTGTGGATGATTAGAATGGCTCCATGATCTGGATTTACAGCAGGATTGATAGTATCATGCTACTGAACTGGTGTACAGTTCAGTTACAGTTCCACAACCTATATCGAATGTGCTATACAGTGTGACCTACCTTACATTCACTATTCGGCAATGAAGAAGGAATAATGTTTGTGGAGTAAGTTTTATTGCCATTGATGCTTATTAAAGTGGCCAAACAATTCCTCACATCTTAACATAGAGTTGCATTCAAATGTAGAAGGTAGCTGTGTGGTCAGTTGAACGGCTAATGTAAAAAGCAGGTGACAGTCATGGACAGAGGAGGAGCGGAAAAACTACAGAAGCCTAGCACATTATCAATATATGAGAATAGTAATCAGTGCACAGGTTAGAGGTACTCATCTCGATGGATTTTATTGGCACCAGAACAGAGCAGTTAGTGAGAGTCCTGAGTCTGGTGTTTATACTGCAGCCTCCTTTCTGGGCCTGTGTCTGTTATTGAGGGTGGAGCTCAACTCCATCACACCAACTGGTGAGGTGAGTTTGTTATACCTGAGTTGTCACTGTACACATGACAAAAAGTAAAAAGCATCAAACACTCTCAGAATAACATCAGCGCTGTCTGTATTCCCCCATCCACTATTGGGTTACCTGCAACAAGCTTGTTCAATTACCATAAACAAGGTAAAGTAAAAAACAGACTGTATGTAGAACAGTGCTGCAATAAAATCATGAATCGTGATGGCTCCTGAGAAATTTTTTATGATATTTTTGCCATATTGCCCACACCTAACCTGAATATTTTGTATGAATTGTCTGCTCTCTGTTTTGAACCTGATCCTGTTTTCTGGCAATCAAAAAAATCAGTCTGCCTTTTGGCTCAGAACCTATTCTGACCTGGACATACCTGTTGGAGGACCCCTGTTTCATGATCATCTGAATATGCTGCTTCTGTTTATAAACATGAACTCGGTCACGATTATCCACTAGATATTTGTGACTTGTGATTTATCTCTGTGTATGGATATTAGACTGAGAATTCTCCGCAGAACCCCAACTATGTGGAGAAGGTTGTGGAGGCCACAATCTTGGAATGTGACCCGGAAGTGACAACAGCTGTCATAACCACAATAACTTCCTGTTTCCTGTTTGCCTTGATTTCATTTCTACAATGCTCTCAATCAGTTTTCATTCAGTGTGTGAGTGAGTACGCTCATCATTTTTACCAATACACTTATCTGTCTTGTGTACAGAACTCCAGTCAACTTACCTGTCCATTTGACAAGCCATTATTCTCTTCAGCCCCACAGCTTTATGTCTCCAGATGTGGCCAAAAACTTTTGTCCATATAGTGCAGCCAGTCTTACAGCCATCTTTAGTCTTGCATATACCCTATTACAGATCACACCTGACACTATTCTCCACTCACTTCAGCCTGCCTGTACTGTCTTCTGTCCATGCTCACTGTTACTCTGAATAGTTGACCCTAAGTATTTAAACTCATCCACCTTCATCGCCTCCTTGCAACTGCACGGTTACACTACGTTGTTTCTCATTTACAGGCATGTAATCCATCTCACTTCTATTGACTTTCATTCCCCTCCAGAGTGCACCTCCATCTAAGGTACATTTTAATCTGTTCACGGCAAATTGCAAACATCATACTCCGTGGAGACTCCTCAAATAATACATGATAAGCAGATCTTGCAAATCTGACTTGGACCTTAAACTAGTCCGCCATTCCTACTGCGAACCTCACAGCTGTCGTGCTGTCCTCATACATACCCTATATATCGCTCACATACTTTAAGCCACTACCTTCTCATGCAGTACCACAACTCCTCACTTGGCACACTGTCATATGCATTAGCTTCATTGATAAGCTCCTCAAAGTATTCCCTCCACCTTTTCAACACACTCTCCTCACTTGTCAACAAGTGTGTGTGTGAGGAAGCTGCATGGTCCAACATAGGATATATTGGAGTTCAACTGGAAGTGACATCATAATGACCTCTGTCAACAACCTGCTTCCTGGTTTCAGAGAACAGTTTGTATATCATCTTGCAGAGTAGCTGATTCATTACCTGCTCTGACAAAGAGAGAATGATCTTATCTTCTTATCTTCTTAGTTTTTTTTTATGAAAACTTACCTGTGCATCTACATGCATTTCTGGGTACAGAAACAAAAGAGTTACATTTCATTTCCTCTCTTTCTCTTCCTTTGACTAAAAGTAGACCAGTTGCCAAAAGTACCATGTTGGTCAGCAGTACTGTTAGTGGTTGCTGGTAACCCGGGCCTCGACAGATCTGTTATGGGAAACTTGTTTTTGATCTGCATTTGATTTGGTACAGGTTTTACGTCAGATGTCTCTTTGTCTGGGTAAGAAAAGGATACATGTTTTGATGTTTTATAGCTTGACCAAGTCATAAAATGGTGATTGTCAGATATAAATGGAAACTACAAACTGGACTGGAACAGATCGATAAAAGGGATAAAACTTTGTGTGGGCGGTTGTGTTTAAATGAATGTGCCACCCAAGTCACTAGGTCAACCACATAAATTTTAAAATGCTTTTCAGTTTGACTAATGTCATGTTGTATAGTGACTTTAGCAGCAGTAACAACTGTTTTGATTTTCTTTTAACTTTCAGAATATTCTGTTTCGGTTCTTAGCACATAGATGTAACCAGGTTTGCTTGGAACATCATTTCTGTTAAATTTTATTACTAAGTTAGACCCAAGCTAAGGCAGGCAAGGTACGCTGATCAAGCCTGTTTTTATCAAATAATATACTGTGTGTAAGACCAATCATGAGCAAGAATAAGAATATAAGAATATAACTTAATTTACAAAATAATATGACTATAAATAAAAAAACACACACACCTTCCACATCCACCTTCAACAGTACATACACAAACATAATTATGCAGGTGCAATTTTGCTGTCACTGTTGAGAGGAGGGCTTTGAGCTTGTATGTGTGTCATTGTGTGCATTTGTTTGCAATAATGCTTTACAACTGTTATAAATACCCACATCAATACTTTGGCTGTTAAGAAGAGGAGGGCATATGTAACAGTTCAAATATCTCATCAGTTGCTAATGCAGGTATATATGCTGAACATACACTGTTTTAAAATGTTTCACTTAGTGTCTTGACTATTGCCAGTTTCCAGTGAAACAAGCTCCCTATCTGTGTAAACTGTACGTATTGTAATTGTCTCTACAGCTGCATTCATGTGTTGGTTCACCTGGCATTTCACTCTGTGGACTTCCTCAGTCCCATCCCTGCTCCTTGTGGCGTTTCTTGGTAAAAAGCTGGGGTTCATTGTGGGACTGCAGGATGGTCAGACTCTGACCTGTTCTCGGTGGGGTACACCAAGTAACCAGGGTCTGTTCCAGGATGGAGATGTAGTAATTGGCGGGCTATTTAATCTTCATTACCAACCACCAGCAATAGACAATGACTTCACTCAGCTTCCGCACTACAAATCCTGCACTGGGTAAAACTCTTAACTGTGCTAGTTTGGTTACTGTGGTATGATAATGTTAGTAAAACAATAATTTGTTACTTTCTATTCTATTTTTTTACAGGTTGCTTTAAAAAATCAATACAAACCTTCTATATGTTGCTCTTGTTTTTTCTCCTCTTGTGGTTTCAGTTTACAGTATGCTCCCCTGCAGTACATGTATGCTATGGTCTTTGCACTGGAAGAAATCAATAATAGTAAAACACTGCTACCAGGTGTGAAGCTGGGCTACCATATTTTTGACTGCTGTGGCCGACCACCATGGGCTCCCCAGGCAGCTCTGTCACTAGCGGGAGGAGATAGTACCACCTGTGATTTTACAGATGATTCTACTGCGTATGGAGAATACATCAACAACAGGAGAGGTAGCTTGTTGTTTATCTCTTATTGATAGTAAAATCAATAAAAAGCAGTTTTTAAAGACAATAATTATAATAATAATATAATAATTATGATAAAAGTATATTTTATGGAACAATGATTAATTTAATGTCTATTTCAATTATGTCATTAGACGATCACCCTGTTCCACTTATTATTGGTGCCGCTTCATCTATAACATCTGAGTTACTGTCCAGGATTCTGGGACCACTTTCTGTACCATTAGTGAGTATTTTTTTGAATACACATATGCTCTACTGTATTTGTTTCTCTGTATCTTCTGCCTATGTGCTATACTTGCTCTAAAGTTTCTGTTGTCTGTGTTTTGCTCTGTGGGAGAAGTACCAATTGTATGCTAAAGTACACAAAAAGTGCACTAAATACTTAGAATAGGATGAAGGATGAGGATGAAGTCAAAATGTCTGAATTTGAATTAGTTTGACCATTTTTGTTACTTAAAAAGAAAAAATGTACATCTTTATGTAAATTATTCATATGTAATTAAATATGTTCCTTCTCTGTCTCTTTCAGATTAGTTACCTCTCAACCTGCCCATGTCTAAGTGACAGGCTCCAGTATTCAAATTTCTTCAGAACTATCCCCAGTGATTTTTACCAAGCCCGAGCCATTGCCCAAATTGCCATACGCTACAATTGGACATGGATTGGTGCAGTGGTTGAAGATAATAATTATGGCCACACAGCAATAAAGGTGTTTCCATTTTTTATCTAATCCCACAAAATTGCTTAGAAATACATCTACAGTACTGTAAATATTTATACTCATCATCTTTCTCCGTGTATTTTTGTCTTTTACTCAAATGTCTCAGATATTCCAGGAGGAGACTCGGGAGGCAGGGGTGTGTCTGGCATTCATAGAGACTGTCAACATGGAAAGCATTGTTAGTGATGCCAGACGAACCGCACTCACAATCCAGGCCTCGACTGCAAAAGTGATTCTGGTTGTTACGTGGTATACAAATGTGAGGGAAATGTTTCTGCAACTAGCCAAAATAAATGTGAGAACTTCAAATACAACTATATGGAACACTGATTATTGTGAATGCAATACATGAGCTATATGATGAATAGAATTTATTTATTTTTGCTTAATAATGACTTTAACAATGTCTTTGTGCTATCTCTAGGTAACTGATCGACAGTTTATAGCCAGTGAGGCATGGAGCACCAGTGGTGATCTTCTCCAAGATGTTGTCACGAGAAAAGTGGCAAGTGGTGTTGTTGGTGTTGCTATAAAAAGTTCAACAATACCTGGATTTGAAAATTTCATCAGAAGTTTGAACCCAGTTCTCCGCTCCACTGATGAATTTTTAAGAGAATTCTGGGAAGTTGAGTTTGGATGTAGTCCTGGATCCACTCCTCTCATTTCATATTCCTCTTCATCACTCACAGAAAGGAGTCTCCATCCATCAAATATTTCTGCCTCATTACCTGCCACTAGGTCTCTTCAGAAAGCTTCACAACCACCCTGCAGTGGGACAGAGTCCCTGGAGAGAGTGCAGAATCTCTTTACTGATGTGTCTCAGCTTAGAGTGTCATATAATGTCTACCTTGCTGTTTATGCTGCCGCCCACGCCCTTCACAACCTGCTCTTCTGCCCCAAAAGAGACACTCAAAACAGCTCAACCTGCTCTTCTCCAAAACACATCAAACCCAGTGAGGTATACACAATGACCAGTCTTCCATCAGAATAATCCAAAAACACATTTGTGACCAGTATTATTCTACACGGTCAGTATTTTGTTGATCTCACAGCTGTTGCAGCACTTGAACAACGTGAACTTCACCACACCACAAGGAGAAAAGTTTTATTTCCAAGGTGCTGATATTCCAGCAAAGTACGACCTTGTCAACTGGCAGAACACTCCTGAGGGAACGCTGAAGCTTGTTTTGATTGGTCGGGTGGATGGGTTTGACATCCATCTTAACGAGTCAGATATTGAGTGGAGCACAGGATCCAATCAGGTATTAGAATAGAAAATAATTTTTCATTTAGAGGAATAACTGTATTTTATAAATGAATAGCTGTTATTTCGCCTTAAGAATATGTGTTGACTGTTCTAGGTGCCTACTTCAGTGTGTAGTGAGAGCTGCCGCCCCGGCAGCCGAAAGTCCAACAGAAAAGGTGAACCTGTCTGCTGCTTTGATTGTATCCCATGTGCTGAAGGGGAGATTAGCAATAAATCTGGTGAGGAAATGGAAAACATCAGAAACCTCCTTGCTTTCACAATGCAGTCAGCCTTACTCAGGAATCGGCTTTAAAATAATATTGCACTGGATTATTTCACTGTCCTTTCACCTCACCTGATCCCCATCCTTCCTCTTTTCTGACACAGGTTCTCTTCAGTGTGACCGTTGTCCATTAGAGTTCTGGTCCAATGCAAAACGAACTGCCTGCGTCCCACGTCAGCTGGACTTCCTTTCATTTAATGAGACTCTGGGCATTACTCTGACTATAGCAGCTGTGTCTGGTGCTGCAGTAACAACAGCTGTGTTTGTGGTGTTTCTTTACAATCGTCAAACACCTATGGTGAGAATCTAGATTAATGGCAAC
>OMLM01018128.1:0-10563 GCA_900302695.1 Helostoma temminkii | reverse complement strand
TAAGTGATGATAAATCTGTCTGAGGGGGATCTGACTCAGTGATTACCCCAATAAATGAACCTCCTCCTGCTGCTTTTTTAGCCAATTCATCTGCATAATTATTTCCTTTAGCAATGAGAGTATTAGTCTTCTGGTGTGCTGGACATTTCACAATGGCTAAAGCAGAGGGTAGTTTCATAGCTTCTGACAGCTGGGAGATAGCTTCTCCATGTGTTACGGGAGAGCCATCTGCCCTCAGAAACCCTCTTTGTTTCCAAATTGTGGCATAAACATGGCAAACACCATGTCCATAAGCAGAGTCTGTGTATATGTTTACACGTCTATCAGCTCCCAATTTACAGGCAGCTGTTAATGCTTTTATTTCAGCCAATTGTGTAGAACATGGTTGTTCAAGTTTCATTGTTTGAACCTTAGAAAATGTGGCACCATCCTCATTTAACTGAGCTATGCCATAACCTGCATGGTTACCTTTTTCATCTTTAAAACATGAACCATCTACAAGTAGTGTTAAGTCAGCAGGTTCATTATGCAGATCATCTCTAGCTTTAAGAAATGTGTCTGTATCTTGAATGCAGTCATGTGGTGCTCCATCTACTGGTAACACCATTCTGGTGGCTGGATTGATTGTAGTGCAGCACTGTATTGTCAGCTCTGGCACAGATAATATTACCTCAAATCCTGTTTTCCTAGCTTGATTGATAACAAATCTTGGACTTCTTAATAGTGCATGTAACTGATGGGATGTGTATAAAATTAGTGGGTGTTCCATAGTTAAAGTGGATGCTTTTTGATAAGCAAATGCTGCTGCTGCCGATACCTGATAACAAGGTGGTAGTCCCTGTTCAACATTGCCCAGTTTAGTGCTATAATAAGCTAAAGTTTGTTTAACTGTGGGCGTGTCTTGCGTTAACACTGTAGTGGCAAATCCTGCTCCAACATACAAACGAAATGGCTCACCATAATTTGGATTACCTAGTGCTGGGGCATTCTGCATATCTGTCTTCAAGGCTTGGAATGCTCCTTCAGCCTCCTCCGTCCACTGTAACATAGAAGAGCTGTTAGTTTGTCCTGCAGCTCTAATTAATGCATGCAAAGGAGTTGTTTTATAAGCATAATTACATATCAATGGCCTGCTAAATCCCGCCATTCCTAAAAAGGAGAGCATTTGTCCTACGGTTTGAGGTTTTGGTGCTTTGACAATTGTGTCTATCTGTGAGGTTGCTATGCATCTTTTTTTACCTTTTAAACATCTACCTTAGTACTCTGTTTTTTCCTGACAAAACTGTAATTTGTCTTTACTGACTTTGTGACCCCCAAGTGCTAGTGCTGTGAGCACTGTTATGGAATCTGCTTGGCACTGTTCTTTACTGTTGCTGGAAATGAGGAGGTCATCTACACACTGGAGCCAATACCAGATTAAATATGGTTGGACTTCTGCCTCCAAAATAGCATTGATTGCTCTTAGGTCATGCACTAAACGATAATCATTTACAGAATTTGGTTTCTTAATGGGAAAGATGGGTGTATTGCATGGACTAGTTGTTTCTACCAATACTCTGCTGCAATAAGTCCTTCTATAGTGGGATGTATACCATCTATTCCCTGCTGTTTTAAAGAATATTGTTTTATATAGGGTAATGTAACTCCTGGTCTTATTTGAACTTTCACAGGTTGTGCTGATTTTACTTATCCTACACTAGTTTATGTCTAGACCATAAACAGTCAGGGACCTGTTTAAGTATATCTTGTGAGCCAGGCTCAAGATTAGCCTGTAGTTACTTCTGCCCAGAGAAGTCCAGTTTTCTGGAATAACGTACTAGGCTGCTTGTGAATCAAGTGGTTATCATGGTGCAAAAAAGAGAAGTTATGTTGTGAGTATCACCATAGACTGACATGAATTGAATCATTTTTAATTTGTTAGACATGAATTTGATATAACATAATTATTAATTCCTTAATTTCATTATATCTGATCCATTGTGTAGGCTAATTACCACTTAAAACAGAGACCTTAACAAGACACACACACACACACACACAAACAAGATGACAGACAGATAAACAGATCTGGGCATAAGTCTGACAAAGAAGTTTGGGAGAACGAAGTGATTGGCTGATTGTAACAATAGACAGATCACGTCACATCTTAATCATCAATAGTGCGAAAACTATCTCCGTCTGTAGAGCGTCTAAAAGAGGTAGGTGGTAACTTTTTTTTGGTAACTTAATTACTTACTAAAATAGTGATCATTTTATACATGTAAAGTTAAACATATACATACAGTTTTAAAGTAAACTGACTTCATCTTTAACCTATTAAATGATATTAGCTATTTATTACTGTCTACATTTAGCTGAAAGATGAAGTTTATCTGTTTGCTCAAAGTTTTTTTTAACTGAAAAGTACACTAATAACAAGAATAGATAGATAGCAATAAGACACAGGGTTGGGCTAATGCTATCAGGTTTAATGGTTTTCAGTGATTATTGAGAGACAATGAAACGGAAAGGAAAAACAAAGAAGAAAAGTAAACAAAGAAATAAAAGTGCCCTCAGATCGGATATTTACATTTGCCTAACAATAGGCTGCAGGTCTTGTAACATCTGGAGCCTCAGTGGTGAGAATATATGTTCCATTGTTTTTGCCATCATCACGAGAGCAGCTATTTTTTTATGTAAATTTAGGTAAATTATTAAAATATGGAAAGTTTAGTACAGATAGGGTCTATTTGTTAATGAAACAATGAAACATCTAGTATTTTCTTCCTCGTTAAATGAAGAAATGGTAGAAAAACAGGCATCCCTAAGCGGTATAGAAGATGAATGAATGAATATTATGTTGTTGTATGTTATGAATTCTACAGGACTCAACATGGGTGGCCTTGTGCCTGTAGAGGGAGGCAGCAGTGAGGAAGGTAGAGCTGGGCAGTCAGCTGAGAGTGTCCCATCCAAAGTGTGGCAGCTCACATTATGGACTCCAACTGCAGTCCACTCATTTTAAAAAAATTGAGGTAGCCTACACAGACTGCAACAATATATAACAAACTGATATAGGCTGATGAGGTTATTAAACTATCTATTTTGATTAAGTGTTTGTATTATCACACATTAGGTTAGAATAAATGATGATTTGCAGATTCAGTGGTAGCAGTCTAAAGCTGCTGAGGGGCATGGACTTCTGCATCAGTATATGTATTATTAAGAAGCATCAAGGAAAATGTGTCATGCTTTTGTTGTGCAGGAGAATTGGTTTTGATTTGTTTTATCTGGGTTAATGTTACTTGAGACATGCTTGTGAGCCATGTATGACTGACTCCTATCTCTGACAAAAACTAACTGATGGTGACTTTCTCTCGACGAAGTGAGAACCACATGCAATTATGTTGGCGTCATGGAGACCAACAAACCGGGTGTCCTGGACCTACTTCTTGAGACCAACCAGGTCTTTGAGATTGAGGAAGCCTGCTGGCAGCCATTTGAGGAAAAACTCAAAAATGGCCCTGTGAAAATAAAAATTCAGACAAGTGGCAAAAAAATATCTGTTGCACCTGCCAGTGTTTAGAGTTGGTTCTAGTTCTTGTTTGTTATTTATGTTTATAGGATATCATTCATGATTTTATAACTCCATTGTTCTGTGTTCTTTTTTATTTTATCTCCATCTTTGTTGTTTTAAATATTTAAAAATAATATATTAAATATTTATCTTTGGCAAATTTAAATATTAATATAAAAAAAGTTTGATTGATATTTATTTTATATTTATATTTTAAAATAAACACTTAATTTTTTTAATGTATCAATCATGTATTTGTACTGTACCACCAGGTCTGTCATTGGCATACACACGCACAGGTTGTTTAAATATGTAGGCTACTCAAGGATAGCTCTACCATATGCCTACAGTTTTGGGGTATAGGTCTATTTCTACTTAACTTGAGAACAATCCAGAGGGAATTATGATACTTTTACCCAAAATATTATATGAGTTATTATGCCTCAATTTATTATGAGTAACGCAAACATTTTGCATAGGCCGTGCATGATTTAATCTTCAGCGATGTGCACATCTGCACCGGCAGATGCCTAATTGCATACTGGCACCACTTTAGTGCACAAGAATGGCAGTGCAGAAATGTCACTATGCAACTTATACAAAACATTTGCTAATGAATTATAGTTTAAATGTGAGACTGTGAGTTAAAAGAGTATTGCTGGAAGAGACTCAGCCCCCCATTCCTCACACTATATCTCTGAGGTGACATTGGTGTAAGAAATTGTAGTTCTGTTGTCCTAGGCACCATAATCAAGAAGGTGGTTTACCCAGGGTGTTTTTTTGATCTGTTTGCCATCAGCTGATTGTAACAATGATTTTGGCCGAGACTGGTTCTAGGAGGACCGCAGTGAGGTTTAAGGTTCAAGCCAATTTGGAAAGCGACCAAAGGAAACATCCGCTGACTCCTCTGCTAACAGCCTAGAAGTAGAGAGATGGTCACCCCTCTTGTCAAACTCTTCACCCTATCTAGACTCCCAGGGACTATCAGCCTTCTCTGAGATTACTCAGATGAGGAATGAGGAGGAGGATATATTGAGGACAGACTCTGCCCAAATCTGGAAAAGTTAGAAGAAGAAAAAGAAAAAGGTAAAAACACCTACCAAAGACTGATGATTACATCATAAACTGACCCTTTATATAAACTATAACATGCAACCTCTAAAAGTAGTCACCATAAATACCAGAGGCCTGAATGACCCTATAAAGTAGAGTGTCTTCAATCTTCTTCTAAATAGTGAAGAGGACATTTTTCTTTTACAAGAATGTTCACTCCCATTTATGGAGAATCATGGAAAATATAAAGACAGATGTAAACATGGAGAGTAATTTTGGTCAGGTGATAACAAAAACAGAGCTTCAGGGGTAGCAATTTTGTTAAATAAACACAAATTTAACATCCAAAGGGTTGAAAGGGTTATAGATGGGCGACTATTAGTAGTTGACATCGAAAGAAACAGCTTTAAATTGAGAGTAATAAATGTCTATTGTCCTACTGAAATGCAAGACCGCCTTCTGACATTGCAAAGACAATCCTTAATTATTGAAGTTGTAATTGGAGGTGACTTTAATTGTATTTTAGAAAAGTGTGATAGAAGTACACTAGGTAATTCGGTCATTTGACTTAATGCAAGCTCCCAGATGTTAAAAAATATTATCGAAGACCATAATTTAATAGATAGTTACAAGCATTTAAATCCCAGCAAACAAGGGTACACATGGTCCAACGGTAAAACACTCTCCCGGATAGATTTCTTATTTACATCACAGGGAGTTTCTGTTTCTGCAGCAGTGATCCTGTCCCCTTTTCTGATCACAATAAGGTAACATGCAGTGTGAATATTCCAGGATCTCCTATATGCAGTCCCGGCCCGTGGAAGTTAAATAACAGTTTGTTAAATAACCCATGCATAGTAGAAAAATATAGAGGCAAACTAGAACAATGGCTTACTTTACCATCTCTGTTTGACTCTTGGGGCAACTGGTGGGAAAATATAAAAGACAGAACAAAAAAATGAAGGAAAGAAACAGGCCAGTAAAAAACAAGAACAAGAATGCAAGCAAAACTTTAACGCTTCTATAATCTTCTTAATTTGGGCTTCCCTGTGGGTGAAGACATAGCTTAATCAAAAAAATATATATAATGACGTTAGTCTATGAAAAAAGTGAAGGTGTACTAATAAGAAGCAGAGTTAAGCATTTTGAGGAAGATGAGAAATGCACTTGCTTCTTTTTTAAGAAACTGCCCAAAACTAAACAAACAATGGACTGTCTAATCAACGAAAGAGAAAACACTGTAAAAGACCAGCAAAGTATTCTGGAACACATTTACGCCTTTTATACAACTCTTTACAAAAAAGCATGTGTCTGATGAGAAGATTAATTACTTTCTCTCAAAACTTACAAGAAAATTAGAAAAAGGGGACAGAGAAAATTTGGACAAACAATTGACAATTTTAACATAACAAAAGCTATGAAAAGTATGCAAAACAACAAAACTCCAGGTTTAGATGGCCTTCCAAAAGAGTTTTATGACACCTTTTGGGACAAACTTCAAACACTGCTGCTGGAAGTCTTTAGACTAGAGGTGTACTTCCAACATCCATGAGAAGAGCTCTAACAACATTGTTATTTAAGAAAGGCCAAAAGCATGACTTAAAGAATTGGAGACCTGTTACACTGCTTGGAGTAGATGTAAAAATTTTGTCTAAGGCACTATGCTTTAGAATACAATCAATACTCCACAACATAATAGGCACTGAACAAACATGCAGGGTATTAGGACGCCAAATGACAGACAATTTGGCCCTAGCCCGGGATTTCTTCCTTTATTTCCAAGAAAGGAAAATTACACTTTGCTTAGGGCTAGATTTAGAGAAAGCATTTGACAGTGTTAGTCATACATATTTAAAATCTGTCCTAACCCAACTACAGTTGAGGGAGATTTTCCAAAGATGGGTTAACCTCCTGTATACCAAAAAAAAGTGTAGTGATGGTAAATGGGAGATTCACACCAACTGTCAACATAAAATCTGGAGTTTCAACAAGGTTGCTCTCTCTTACCCATCTTATTTATTTATACTGGCTATAGACCCCCTGGCATGCAGTATTAGACAGAATAAAAATATCAGAAGCCTACCTATTCCAGGAAACAAAGGACAGGAGGTAAAGACAAGCCTTTATATGAATGACTCTTTTGCTGACAGATAATAGATCCATAAGAGAAATACTGGAGCATTGTCAAAAGTTTACTCCAGCTTCTGGGACCAAAATTAATAAGGTGAAAAGTAAAATCTCGCATGTAAAATGGAGAGAGACAGTGAAACCATGGGAAATGCTGGAAAAGAACGATGCAATAAAAATTCTAGGAATACAGATAGGTAAGGACATGGAATATAACAACTGGGAATCAAAACTCCCTAAGGCGCAAGGAAAATTGCTTCTTATTTGTTTTATTTATTTACTTATCATTTGTAGGAAAGATTTTAATTGTAAAGGCAGAAGTGTTGCCATCGCTAACACACTTAGCAACTACTTTCCCAGCCCCTCACAACATTGTTACATCTCTCCGGAAAATAATTTTTATTAGTTTATTTGGAGTGGACGGCATGAAAAGTTAAAACAGGACATCATGTACAGGCCGGACTATGGGGGGGTGTCCCGGAGATTGAAAGTACACTAAAAGCAATGTTTATAACACCAATAATAAAGGCTTGTCTGAAAAAAAGAGAAGAGACTGCTTGGGCAAACTTTGGAGAAACTTTTTGGAGTGAGCGATGTGTACTAAAAGCACAGGGGCAGAGAATACAAGCTTTCTCTGACAAGCTCCCCAGAATCTATGAGTGTGCACAGAAGATAGTAAAATCAGGCCTTTGATCAATTTCAGTCCACCAAATCACAAGAAAAGCAGTTCAGAAAGAACTTTTTCCTTGTTGGAGAATGACTCCTGTGGGCAAACTGACAACTACAATAGTAAACAGACACGGGCAAATGTTAATAGCAAAATTTTGACAAACCAATAAAAAGACTTAGCTTGTCAAATTGTACACAAATGTTTGCCCACAAGACTCTTCCTCAAGAAAAGGAATTGTGCAAAGAGTGCCCAATGCCCCAGGGATTATTGTGTAGATGAGGAGTCTGTTAAGCATTTGTTTTGGACATGTCCCTTTGCCCAGAAAGTGTGGAGCTTAGTATCCCCATGGATGAAAGAAATATATGACTGCCCACTCAATTACAATGTGATTACATATGGCTCTGTGACAGGATACAACTGACCAGATTGATAGATGGTGGGTAGTGGTGAATTGTGTTAAAGACAATTTATGGAAGGCACAGAACCTTTTGGTCTTTAAATACTATGCTGTCCTGTACAGAACAGTAGTAAAGAGCACTATGCAAACTGTCCGAAGCCTATGTAACAATGGAGACCATGTATAAGGACAAGGCAAAAATATATATTTTGTAGAAGTTGCATAATGGAAACTTTTTTTTTTTTTTTAAAGAAAATGTCATTGTTTTGCTTTTGTGAGTACTATTATTATTGTTTTGGTTATTACTATTAGAATAGGTTTTTGTTTTTTATTGCTTTTTTTTTTTTCTTCTTTTCTTTAGTTAAGGGGGATGTGAGTGAACAATAATCTTGATATAGATGTCCATGCGTTTCTTTTGCTACTCTTATATTATTGCTTGATGCTTAAGATGATATTGCTGTGAAACCCTTTGTAAAATATTGTGTGAGACTTATTTTGAATGTGGCTGTAAATATGCAAAGAAATAATAAATACTTGAAAAAGCAGGTATGTCCTAGAAGATTGGTGGAAACTGTAATCCGCTGTAATGTCTGATGCTCAAGATTAATTTGTTAATTGCAGCCTACATATGAAGGAAACACATTTGCAGGAAATTCCTATTACAATCTTCGAGGTATAAAAGAGCAGCATGAGTGATCACTGGATGACATACGTAGGGGGGGCTGTCTTCCCCTTTCACTGTAATCCTTAAAATCACTCAGCTGTTTCGCAGTGCTGATATTTTAATGTACAAAAATAAATTGGGTAATACAGACAACCATACCGGGTATTCTGAACCTCCTGCTCAAGACCAGTCAGGTCTTCAAGATTGAGGACACGTGATGGCGTCCCAAGAATAACAATTCAAGCAAGCAAAGCAAATAAATTTGAAAAAACTTGCACCTTTTTGCCAGGAGTGTTGTTTGTAGGTTATTATAGCTTATTATTTATGATTTTTATTTCTTTATTGTTCTGTATAGTAAAAATGCTGCAAATATCCTAAACAGGAAATGCTTTAGGACGTGAGGGGGAGCACTGAGTTTATGTGGCCCATTAGCTGCACAGACTGAATACATAGGTGGGAAGAGACTTCTCCACTTGGAGAGTAACATATATCAAATCTTACTTTCTCAAATCTGTTCATATACTGATGTGAAAAGCATTGTTAGAATTTTTCATGGAGTCACACAAACTGTGCATCGTAACAACAAAGTAACGCCTAGACCTACATGAAAGCAACTTCATAACTGCCGTGTCTGATTACCGAGTTTTTGACAAATCAACAATATTTCCCATAATTCCCTGTGACTACGCAGATCTAGGATGCTACACAGTGTGTCCTAACTTTTGTTTTTCTAACATGCAGAAATACAATCTCATTATACATTTTATACATAACACATAAGTTGGCTAAAAATGAGACTTTGTCATTACGAAGGAACTTTTCTTAAATGCCACGTGTTGTGCCCGGCTAGGGATGATGCTGCTGTTCTGTCCCGCTTTGTCCATCCTGTTAAGTAGTCAGAAGTGATACTCTCCCCATCTTTTTATGATTTTTAATGGTATAAACATCAATATATGTTGTTAAAATGACACTAGTTGTTTACCATATCAAACAGAAATCAAACAAGAATGAGGTGAAATGAACAGTATATTACTTTATTGTCAGCTAGTTAGCGTAGCAGTTAGCTTAGCTTAACACGCTTCGTAACTAGCCTTTAGCGACGATGCTAATACTAGTATCAATGCATGGTAAAGGAACAACAAAAAGAACAATTTTTTTGTATTTTCAACTAAAGACCATTTTAGCTTTGCTAACACTTTCAAAAAGCTGCTGAACAACAGGAGAGTTTTAGAAAAACGCTTTCAGGATTAAACTGGCCTGTGTTAAATCAAAGCAATGGAGTGGTACTGACACTTCTCTCCGACCAATCAGAAGTCTCTAGTTCTTTCTGTCTGCTTTTAGTATTTCCTCCACTCACTTGAAACCTGGACAGAGGAGTAATACCATAAGTACCATGTACTATGGGTAATGTAAAACCAAATAAGCCAAGTCCAGTTGGTACCATGCAGTGGAAAAAATCTGTGTCTGAGTGTCTGTCTAGAACGTCCATGTTTTGTAGGTTTACTGTTGCCTGCTGTTACATAGAACTAACATATTGTTTCATCTGTTAGACAAAGCACTATTGATTGCTGTGTGCACATTGGTTGGCAAGTACTGAAATATACTGTACACATCGTAGTTAAAGACGTAGTCGCCGTTCCTGAACAATGACAGCTAGAAAGACGGTCACAACATGGCTCTGCACTACTCTGCTTTTACGTTTGATGAAGGTATGTGTTGTATTTATTGTTTAATTAATATTTTTTCAACTATTTTTCGCGGACTTCGGCAGCGCTTCACGTGGTGAAAGAACAAATAGCCAACTTTCAGACTGCTAGCCACTGGCTAACGGATAGCTGAGTGGTAAAGAAGCTAACTGCCATACAGGAGACTTCGAGTTCAAATCCCAGTTGTGGCATTGCGATGTTTTTCATTTTTATTCCTATTTACATGTACACAACGTTGTCAAAGACATAATGGTTCTGCACTATTCTGCTATTACGTTTGATGATGGTACGTTTTGTATTTATTGTTTAATTAGTAGTTTTATCCGCCGCTCACGGACTATAGTGTCACGTATTGACGACGTCATGTACACAAGGTAGTGAAAAATGGTTAAA
>OMLM01018126.1:0-19139 GCA_900302695.1 Helostoma temminkii | reverse complement strand
TATAAGTCACCATTCAGGATTTAAACTTATTTCAGGTGCATGGCCTCATTTAGCTTTTTGGAAAGTGATGAACTTGAGTCTCTTCTTTAATGACATTTGTCAGGCTGCATAAACATTTAATTTACATTTGCTTAACTTTGTTTACCAAAATATTTACAGACTATAATAAGTTATGAGGATGTACAGGATTAGCAATGAGTACAGTGGTGTGAAAAAGTGTCTGTCACACTTTAATGTTTCAGATCAAACATATTTTAAAATTAGTCAAAGTTAACACAAGTAAACACAACATGACGTTTTTAAATGAAGGTTTTTATTTTTAAGGGAAAACAAAACCCCAAACTACATGTCCCTGTGTGAAAAAGTGTTTTCACCTTTAGCAGCAATCAAGCGTTTGCGATAACTTTCAATGAGTCTGTTGCTGAGCTGTGGAGGAATTTTGGTCCACTCATGTTTGCAGCACTGTTGTAATGCAGCCCCTGACCATCACACTACCACCACATTTTACTGTATGTATATGTTCTTTTTCCTGAAATGCCGTGTCACTTTTATGCCAAATGTAATGGGACACACACCTTCCAAGGAGTTCAACTTTTGTCTCGTCAGTCCACAGAGTATTTTCCCAAAAGTCTTGGGGATCATCAAAATGTTTTCTGGTAAACTGATACGAGCCTTTATGTTCTTTTTGCTCGTCTTGCAGACCATTTCTGCCCAGTTGGCCTGCAGTTCTTTGGCTGTTGTTGTGAGGTCTGTTGTGACCTCTTGCATGACTCGTCGCTGTGGTCTTGGTTTAATTTTGGTCGGCCGGCCACTCCCAGAAAGGTTCTCCACCATTACATGTTTTTGCCGTTTGTGGATAGTGGCTCCTGCTGTGGTTCTCTGGAGTCCCAAAGCTTTAGAAATGGCTTTATAACCTTTTCCAGACTGATGCATCTCAATTACTTTCTTTCTCATTTGGTTCTGAATTTCTATGAAGCTCAACATGATGTCTAACTTTTGAGGATCTTTTGGTCTACTTCACTTTGTCAGGCAGGTCCTATTTAAGAGATTTCTTGATTGCGAACAGGTGTGGCAGTGATCAGGCCTGGGTGTGGCTAGAGAAAATGAACTCAGGTGTGATAAACCAGTTTTAACAGGGGGGCAAACACTTCTTCACACAGGGACATGTAGTTTTGGATTTTGTTTTCCCTTAATAATAAAAACCTTAATTTAAAAACAGCATATTGTGTTAACTTGTGTTACCTTTGACTAATATTTAAAATTTGTTTGATGATCTGAAACATTAAAGTGTGACAAACATGCACAAAATCAACACAATCAGGAAGAGGGCCAACACTTTTTCACACTACTGTATAGGTAGAACAAAGTTAGGTGGTTTAGATGTTTGCAGAGGAGGAAGGTGGAGAGTACTGAGGATGGAGCAGCCAGACAGGAGGAGAAGAGGAAGACCAAAGAGGAGGGTTGTGGATGTGGTGAAGGAGAGTTTGGTGTGGCGGAGGAAGATGACGACTCCTGAAGGAAGAGGCTGAGAATTAAAACTTTGTTTTGTCACATCACCTGAACAAATGTACTCTTCATTGAAATGTTGTGAAAGAAGACGCGACGCAGTAAGTGCAGAGTAATTCATTGTCAAAATGCAGAAAATACAACAGCCACACTCTTAAAAATAGAACAGTGGTTTAAATAATGTACACCCACCTTCCCCAAAACCCATCACTTCTCACTCTCAGATCACGCGGTACATGATGACACGAGCAAAGCATACGCACACATCTGAGCATTACTTGTAGAAAACATACAGACTTTCAAACAAGCCAATATTGCATTGATTTACTGAGTTTTATCATATCCTCAACCACAGTCAGAAATCACAACCACACACACACACACACACACACACAAAGCGGCATCATCAACAAAACTTTCTATGTGCTCTATTGCTTTAAGCGGATTCATCTGCTGTTTGGTGAAAACATGCGTAGCAGGAGCATTAACAATCGTTCAAATAAAAATGACCCCCGTCTTAGAAAAGGACTCCACTTCGTGCTTTTCTAATGTGATACAATGTGCTGAGATTCATCTACAAACTACCTGAATACACGTTTTATATCGTAGACAGTAAGAAAATCCCTTCAGACTGAACCGTTTTATATGGAAGCTCATTCCTGCCAGAAAAAAAAACAAAAAAACAGATGAAGCTGAAAGAATAAAATTAAGAAGGGGAAAATGTTTTGATTGTTTAGGGTCACAATTACAAAAAAGTCATTTAACAAATCCTTAAAGTCAAAATTGTGTCACATTTGAAGCTTATAAATAATAACGGTCTTAGCCAAAATGTTTCACGTAGACCATTAAATCTGACTTACATCAAAATAGGAAAACTGAGATATGCTAAGTCGATGCTAAGATATACTACACAATATCATTTTAAAAATATCCGAAACTACAAAATAAACTCCCAATAAAATATGCAGTCAAGATTATGATGCATCTTAACATTTGTAGACAAATCTCATGATTCTGATTTGCAAAGTGAAGCTAATAATAACTGACATAATTGTACATGGTAAAAAAAATTTGACTTCGGTGATTAGCTTTGAGTAGACAACTGACATTTTTACATACTAAAGCAAATAAAATAATGCAACAATTTGACTTTAACATGTATAATGTCTATATTTTAATAGTAAGTAACAATTTTGACTTAAAAAAAACTTTTACCATTTTTGACCTTTTTGTAATTTTACACCATTTCTTGGAGAATTTGGCTTCCGTACTTCTACATCATGTGTCAGGACAAAGACTTTTTTTTAAGTATGGTCCAGGCTACATTCACACAAACAGCATTTTGGAATTATTGTGGAAAAAAAGACTCCATAAAATGACACCATATAACTTACATTCATTTTAAATGACAGCATTTTGGATATTCTGTTCACTGGAAAATCTTGAGCCCTGTGCTTTTAGATTTAAAAGCAAGTCCCCACAGCTGCCACTGCTGCATCGTGAAGTTATTTTTTATGATGTTGAGTGTGTCTAACTCTAAGTTCAAACAAACCAGTCTAATGTCTTGTGAATGCAGTATTTGATGCGGAAACTGCAATACAACTAAAAAAAACGAAAAGCCTGGAAACAGCATTAACAGCAGTAGATTTTGACATTTACAACCACAATTTAACTACATATGTGGCCATTTGTTATTAAACTATTATTTACGCTAGCTTTCTCTGTGTTTTTAGAAATATGTACATGCGGACTAGTCTTAGGTTTTCATTCAGATCCACACTGTACTAAACTGAAGCGTGCCTTTCTGAAACCTAAGATGCTACACGGAGCATTTTACAAGAAATAATTTTCCTCTTTAGGTTGCTGGATTACAAGAATAAATACAGGAGTAGATAATCGACACGGCGTAGAAAAGATAGTGACATGCTGAAAGTGTAGGCTGCGAGAATTGCTTTCATTGAAATCTGAATGGGAAGCTGTATTGATGCATCACATTTTCATATAATTTAAATAGTCAAATGTGTCTTCAACATTTAGGGACACTACCTTCCCTCTCTTGTAAAACTTGTGTGGACACAAATGTACTTTCTCGTTCCAATAAAAAAAAATTCCAATCCAAAATACACAAACTCATGAGCTGTGGGCTTGTCTTTACAGGGCGGGGATCAAACATCACATAAGGTGCTAAAAATAAGTCAATATAAGTGGGTCATTGCAAAAATGTAACAAGACTCTTGTGTTTGTTCAACAAAATGCATCATTCTCATGTACCCAAGCTTTTCAACAAGCAAATCTTGCAAATAGGAAACTACGCAGAAGACGACAACGTGACAGAGAGACCAAGCAGAAGCATTATTCAGCCCACAGTCTTTGGTTAGGTCATCTTAAGAAGCCTCGTGGTGAGCTTGTGTAGGAAGCGACAGAATCCCTGAAGAGCACCCGAGTCACTCCAAGTGACAACTTAATGCAATGTTTGAGTAGATTGAGTCAACATACATGGACATAAAAATGGAGTGGGTGTCCTGGTTTTGGAAACAGACGAGCCCTTAGTACATCCAACAAACTGGTGCTGGTTTGAGGAGAGAGAGAATATGAATGATGCTGGTATCAGGAGTGAGGATATCCCACTGAATCCACAGGTGGAAAAGGCAAGCGGAGAGAATCACAAGCACTTTAATCCCAGTTCAGTTCTGATGTGTGAGTAGGAAGTAGAAAAGTACCACTGGAAGATTTAGAGAAAGTGAACACCTGCAGAAATAAAGGCAGGAGTTCCTACGGTGGAATGAAACGGATGAAATAGAGCCCTGTGTTCATCTGTCCTGCGTGACAAGCATCCTCATCACACAGGTTAACGTAGAACAGATGTTGTTCTCTTTCAGGGCTGAAGCTCTTCAGACAACAGGTGTTCGGACAACTAATTCAGGTTTCATAGCGATGGAGGATAGAAGCCAGTCTGGACGTGTTCATCTCTTCCCCGACTTCATGTAGGACGGTATAGCTCCTCGAGCGGTTAAACCTTCGAAGCGTTTGTAGGTGTAGTTGATGAAGACCCAGTCCTTGTTCTTCAGGTCGGCCTCAGTGTGGTTGGACACTTGGACTGCTGTGAGAGAGGAGACAGATTTCTTTATATCACTGCAGATACCACATCAGAGGCACTAAACCTGAAATGCAAAGACACGGACGGGGCACCTGTTTGTGTGAGGATGTCAGAATCGGGGAACTCGTCGAAGTTTGAGGTGTCGTCGATGCTTTTGATCTCGATGGGAATGGCAGCAGGTCTCTCTCTGGAGAACAGGTCAGTGAAGTTAGAGAAAAGGTCACCAAAGTCAAACTGTGCATTTCAGAGCTTGATTCTCAACTGGCTAATGGTGTTTTCAGACAGGACGCGGTTTGCTCTGCGAGATGAGCTGCGGCAAAAACGTGCTGGAACAGCAGGTGCGACCTTGCACTGTGCTCAGCTCAGCTCAGCCGATGCTCTAAACACATAGAAGTGAATAGGAATTTTAGCGCAGAGCTGTGCCCACTGCGTCCCATCTGAAAACAGCCATAACAGGTCAGTCTGGCTTTTGTAAACCAGATACAAAGAGCAGTCAAGCTGAAAGTGGTGTACAACCTTTGCTTGGCCAAACAGGCCACCTGGAATTTTTATTGAGCAAATTGTGAAGGAGTGGTTCAGGGAGCATGAGACATTTTCACACAGGGACTGGCCACAACACAGTCTAGGCCTGAACCACTGAAAATCATTGGGATGTTCTGGAGAAGACTTAACATAATAGTCCGATCTCGTCATTAATACAAGATCTTGGTGAGAAAATATTGTAACTGTGGATGGAAATAAATGGCGGTGACTCTTCATAAGCTAATTAAAATGATGCCACAATGAATGTGTGGCATAATCAAAGCAAAACACTGTCCAAGAATATTAGTGTGAGCCTTTTTTGGGGCCAGGCAGCGCATTTAAAACTAAGAAACTACATAAGAAATTGACTTGATGACCATTTGCACAATCACCAAACAGAGAAAGAGTCAGTGCAGATGGTTGTGGGTCAAGTTAAAACTCAGCCACGCATCAGCCATATAGTTTATTTTCCAGCATTTAAAGTACAAGGAAGCATTTAAGGAAGCATAAGTTAAGTCCTCCGTGTGCTGGATCGTGCTTCCTTTTCTGCAGCGGTTTCCCACTTCAAATACCAAACCCTGCAGAATAATGGCCTTAAGTTTTTTCGTTTTTTATTGTTTGGCAGGTTGATGCTTTTTAAAACATCAGTGACCTACACGCTTTACTGTCCCTGAATGCAGCGCACCAGAGCAGCAGCTTATAAACCTCTGTGGCTACTGTAAAGACAGAGCTAGTTTTACTAGAAGCCTACTGGTTTGACTGGTTGGGTTAATCAGTACTGAGGTACTTTGTGTTCTGTGTTCCACTCAGGCTGATTGCTACAGTAGAAGTTTCACTAAATACACTAGGCTCAGTTTACTAATTAAAATCAAGGGACATTGAGAGCAATTCTAGGAATGCATGCTCACGCTACCTAGAAGATGATGCTCAGTACACTTAAAGGTTTTAACTGTGAGTTGTCCTGCATATTAAAAAGGGTTGTAATCAAATGGTTTATGGTTGGAGTAGTTCAGTATGAAAACAAAGACTAATGTGAGACTCGATGACTTTAATGTTTCATGTTAAAGGAAAGTTTAACAATGTAAACTTTAAGCTGCTACTCGGGGCAGAAGTTACTGAAGTTCATTACGAACCTAGAATGGAGCAGTGCTGGTTCCTGAACATTTCATGAATATCAGATACTGTAAATGTCATTCTCTCATCGTTTCTGTGTTAGACCAGCATGTGAGCAGGAAAGTGTCAATTCAGCCAGAGCAGATCAATGTATCATTTTTTAAGTACTATTAGATCTTAGTAAAATTAATAATTAGTTAACTAATTTAGGACAAATCCATAAATAACAATTTTTAGTTCCTTCTGCAGCCTCTTTAGATGTAAAGCCAAATGTAAAGCTCACAAATCACACTGGGAGCAGTGCATTTTTTCTTTTTTGAGTAAAATTTCCATCGTACCGATGACTGACTCACTGATATGAAGCAAAGGGAAACATCTGCTTTAAATAACATCTCTAGAGTCTGATGTTACCATGAACATGTCAGGTGATGTGTCAGCTGCACTCACTCAAGCTTTTTCCACAGTCCAGCACCAATACTGGTCCATAAACCAGAGAGGACAGAAGATTGTGTGCGTGACTTTGAGAAGACCAAAACACTTTTTCTGTAGGTTAAACTTTGCCTCATTCATGTTTTATATGTATTACACACTGAAATTGCCATAAGATGCTACTCTTACTGTGATTAAACTAGAGCCGCAGGATATTAGATGAATGACACTCACCATTAGTGCCTCCTCATTCCCTCTGTGATCTTGGGTTATATTGTGTACTTTTCTAAATGCTGTAGTCATGTTGAGCCCTGTGCTGCATATACATGTTGGCATATTTTAATTTGATCTGATTGCTGTGGAAAGTCTTTTTTTTTTTTATTCAGCTTAATTGCAATGTCTGACATTAATTTCAGAGGTGCGTTGCTGAACATCATTCTGCCATGACTTTTCTAATAATTAACAACAACACAACGTGGACAGGACTGACAATGAGAAGCAAAATGTGATTATGGAGATATGTAAGTAGGACTGCAAAGTCACAGTCAAGATCAATCAAGAGGAACTCAATAATGTGCAGTCATTTCTAAGAGTTTTTCAGATGCTTCTAGGAAATACCTTTTTAAGCTTAAAAAGACCTGATCTGATCAGGCTCAGCCGTAGGATGTTTTTGGGAAATGATGGACTAAGCATCTAACATAAAGCAGATGACCGTCCTCACCTGATATGGTCGTAGTCAACCCCTTCAAAGAAAGGATTGGACTTGATTTCCTCCACACCTGCAGCTCCGATCCTGTGCTCCTCCTCACAGCAGAACCTGATCACAACACAAGTCCACTTAGTACCACTGACAACTGAACACAAATCATCTCAGATGACAGATGCTAATAGATAAGTCCGACATGTGAAAAATAAAACGGAGCATCCAAGTCCAGATGTTACTGACTGAACAGTTACTACGGTACAAATGAGAAGAATGAACAGTGTGTCCCTGCCTTAGGATGAGGTCTTTGGCCTTCTCTGATATAGGCACTTCTGGAGGGAAGGTGAGCGTCTCTCGCCAGTTCATCACTTTCCTGTACGTCTCCTGAGGCGTCTCCGAGCAGAACGGAGGGTAACCTGCAGAAAGTAAAAAGAAAAATGCATGTTTGGGTCTAAAACTTGGAGGACAATCAAGTTTTTGTTTCATTGTGTGTCTGGGTTATTACCTATCAGCATCTCGTACATGATGACACCCAGGCTCCACCAATCGCAGAGTTTGTTGTAGCCATTTTGCATGAAGACCTCTGGGGCGATGTAGTCTGGGGTTCCCACTGTAGAGAAAGCCTGAGGAGGAGGAGAGGAGAAGGTGCAGCAAACATTATATTTACAAGTACATCAGGATAAAAAAAAAAAACGAAAGTGGAGCAACATCATGCTTTTCAAGATCTGAATCAATAAAATGTACTGAACTCAATTGGGTTTTAATATTTATTAATTAATAAAAGCCCAACTCAGATAGATTTGATAAGACATTCATAAGATAATAATTTTAAATCTGTGCTCATATGTGTTCACATACTCCATCAATAATCTCGGTAAATGTTGATGAAAAGTCGGCTCTTGTGACACTATGCTGTCAAACGTCTCTGCTCAGACCTACCAGCTGCCTCCTGTTCCTCTTCCAGGTCTCTGCTTTCCTCTTGGAGTTCATGTTCTGGAAGGCTGTGGACACAGGACAGCTCATTATAGGAAGCTGTGACCTTACATGCACTCTTTTCCATTAATTAAACTTCATCTGAATGCCTCAGCTTCATGTCTTTTCCATAAAAATCACCTCACTGTGTCAGACCTAGTAACTGTAGTAGTGATATTATGCTCTGTCTTTATTTTCAGCAGAAGTCTAAATATTGTTTTCTCAATTCCAGAATAAATCAACAGATCAACATTTTTTTTATAGTTTACTGGTTATTAACATAAACAATTGCCAGTGGCTCAGGTTGCATGCAAGCAACAGTGGGAATGAAAGGAAAAGGTTGCCTGACTTTGCTTACTGAGATCACTGGGCAGGCTGTGGTTCAGGTTCTTGTAGAACTCAGTACGGTGAGCCCTCTTTAGCCCCGTGCACAGACCAAAATCTGACAGCTTTACATGGCCCTGGAAACAACAACAACAACAACAACAAACACATTATAAGCATTTCCATCAATTATTTTCCATTCCTAGTAATTAAGAATCAGATGAACGTTTTCTCATTAATGTTTTTGTATCTAATAAATGAAAAAAAAAAACAACTGAAACCCCAGGGCACCTGTTGCAACTGTCATGTTAAGTATAGACACATTTGTTAAGTCCAGTGTATGCTACATATGCTGACTGAAAAGCATATGGACAGGGACTTTCCCAGCTCATTCACACCTAGTCACACCTAGTATTTTGTCATCGCCCCATTGCATCAACTGTTGCATCAATTGACGCAACAGCTAAACTGAAATTAGTCAGCGAAATGCAACATTAAAGAGCCTATGAAATCAGCTAAGAAAGACAGCGGTGGAGCTGTTGTTGTTATGATCCATGTTACTATATTAAACAAAGTTTATAAGAATTGTAGGAGTTTAAACATTTTAAAGAACCCGCAGGAACGCTAAAGAAGCTACATGCTGCTAGAGCTTAACGGGAATCATTTCATCACTAGACTATAGGCAGCTCCAAACCATTTCAGATTCTTTTCAAATCATCACCCTAATTAAAACAGGAAAAAAAAACCTCACACTAAAGGTGTTTATCAATGACTCACCCTGGAGTCAAGCAGCAGGTTGTCTGGTTTGATGTCTCTGTGGATGAAGCCCAGCTGGTGGATAGAGTCGATGGCCAGCACCGTCTCTGCTATGTAGAACTGAGTGGCCTCTTCTGTCAGAGTGTCCTTCTTCATGAGCAGAGTCATCATGTCTCCTGCGGAACAACAGCAGAGGACATTCAGGCACATCAGAGCCAAAGTCGGTAGAGGTGGACATAAACCAGAGGTGGTAAGTACCTGGTTTCTTAGCGGAGTACTTCTACTTTTGTACTTTAAATAAATGTTAGACCCTTTACTGATACTTTTATAGTACAAAATATACTGTACTTCTACATGTAGTAGAGTAGAGTGTTTTTCTAGGCAAATACTTGCACTTTTACTTGAGCATTGCCTTTATATACTTTGTACACCTTTGAAGAAAAAACTAACCCTTGCTTCCGCGGGAGTTAAACATTTTGATGATTAAGGCTGGACATTTACTTGCTGTTAACAATGTGGTCGGGCACGAAACATGGCGCCAAAAAGTTTCCAGCATCGGGTTTACGTGTGGGTGGTGAATTTTTTTATATGGTGCCGCAATTGCCAGTTGTAATTCCATGTCAAGCCAAGTGGGGCAGCAAATCGTCCCTGCTGTTTTTGTCGCGTGCAATCCAGAGTGCAGTCAAAAACATTGCTATAACTTCCTCATTAGATTACTTAATTCTTTCCACACACTGTGCAAAAAGCAAAAGTTCCCTCCTCTTCTTCTTCTAAGAACAGATGCTCACGAAGACGACACTTACTTTTCAGCCAGAGGGGATTATGTCCCTGTCTGCCCGCGGGTGGCTGAGCTTTTTAAACTCTACACACAGACAAACTACTCGATGACGTATGCGAACAATGTTGCAGATGATGCGACTGTAACCAAATTATATACATAGGTCTACAGCGGCTGTAAACAACATCTATCTGTCAGTCTACAGGTATAACTCTAGACTAAGAAATTTAGGGGTGGAAATTTCAGGGCCTAATTAACCAATAACACCCACTACAGCAAGTTAAACTTATGTTCTGCTTTGGTCATTAAATAATACAGAAGTAATACTGATATAAAGATGACGTAAACTTGAGAGAAAGAGAGTGGGAAGAGATGACAACATGTGTAAGGCGGTCAATTAGACAGAGAAGCGGGATGGTAGCAGAGAATAAGGAAGAGATTTTAGATTGTTTCGTGGCAGTTATTTGGTTTGCAGCATCAACTTTAACATATCTGAACCTTTAAGAAGATAGTCAATGTTGCGGCACCAGACTTCATAAGCTAAGTTAGGCTGGTTTGTGATTAGGGCTTGTTTCCTACCTCCAGGCAGGAATTCCATGATGAGATAGAGGTTCATCTTATCCTGGAAGCTGTAGAACATTTTGACCACCCACAGACTGTCTGCCTCTACTAGAATGTCCCGCTCAGCACGGATGTGACCAACCTGATGAACAGATGGACACACACATATGAACACTTTGTAAAATGTCCAATGGAGGCCAAACACACACACTCTAGTATATGTTTATTTTGCTGCCTCACCTGCTCTTTCTCCAACATGTCAGCTTTGCGGAGGATCTTCATGGCATACACGTGGCCGGTGTCCTTCTTCTGCACCAGACGAACCTGAGAGTGAAAACAGCGAAGGTCATAACTTCACAGAAACTAAATCAATGGCAAAAAAATACCACAACACAAAATCTTCTACTTTTAGTTGACAGAGGAGCATTAAAACCCTAAACAAAGATTTTTTATTACACACAACGTCTGGATATTAATGATGTCTTTGTATGGAGATATAATATACCATATTATTTCCATACAGCATGCTAAGCCACTTTGCTATAGATATGACAGTGTGTTCTCCACTGTTACCCCTTTTTCACCAAGCTATTGTGTTGGTTACTATCATGTTTTGATAATATTGAATCATATTCAAGGTATTTAAGTAACAAGGCTTTACCTCTCCAAAGGCTCCTCGACCAATCACCTTCAGGGACTCAAAGTCTTCCAGGCCCAGTCGAGTACGTTTCAGACGCAGAAACTCAGTCTCTTTCCTTGCATGCTGAGACCGCCGGATACGTTTCTGCAGAGCACAAACCAAACAAATTTTAAATACCTTGTGTGGCGCGTGACACAAAATCGATCCAAGAATTTCCTGCACAGTCAGATTCAGTTTTATCAACAAAAATTGACGCAATCCGAACTACATATTGCATATTAAGGAATACTTTTACAAGCCCAATTTAAGCTATTGCCTCTGGGACTATTTTTCACATTCTCAGGCTACTTCCAGGCTGCGTTTTTCCTTCAACAATCTTGCACATAGCTGTAATTTATTGTATTTTCCATAATATGAATTGAATCCACCTACCAGCTACTTGCCTGGGAGGTGTAAAAAAAAAAAAAAAGGACAAGTTCAAACATTTATGTTTTTTTAAGCAGTTTGTGACACTGGATGAAACCTTGTTTGAAGGGAGTCATCATACTTAGTGTTCCAGGAGATGTGACAGAAAGTGAAACCAACTACTCTCTTGTTGCTGCTAAACATGATGTGACTGCAGGAGTGTGTTGTCACCCACCTCTTCATCAGCCAGTCCCTCCTGATCCATCACTTTCTCTAGCTTCTGCTGCCTGGAGGGACAGTTTTATGGACATTAAGTGTATGAACATTGTGTAACGTATTCATAGTGAAGTATTTGACTGCATGCAGAAGGCCTGTTATACAAGGTGAGGGTTTGAAAGTTGTGGGGAGAAAGAACTCCTATCAATGACCCAGTGTTTAATGTGTATAACTGCTGAGACTTTGTACCATTACATTCCTAGTTGTATTATTGAAAGCTGCACTAAAAAAACCCCCACCTAGCCAGGATGAGTATACTGATGAGCGCACCCCATTTGTCATAAGAGGAAGTGGTTTTCCCTCAACTACAGTCTCATATGTGCCACACCCTTCATGCAAAACCAGCACATGAAAAAGTAATGCGAAAATTACGGTGTGCATAAGGTTATAGGCAAAAGCAGCAATCTTTTTTTAAACTGGGATTTGGGTAAATGTCATCAAAACATCAGTGCGCAATGCAATGTGCTGAGAAAACTGTGTGAGCAGGCAGTCAACAATGTCTATCTTTAGATCCGAAACCTGTGGCTGTTACCTCATCTCTCGCTCCTCGTGCTGGGCGATGAGGTTACTGTAAAAGTTCTCCAGGGTCATTTTGGCCATGGTGACCCGCTCCTTGGTGTGATTACTCATGGAGGAGCACGAGCTCTGGCCAGTCATTGCCATGCTTTACCTAGAAAAACACAGCGAAGTTGAAGTGAAGGAAGAGGAAGTACAACATTGCTGTGCTGCAACATAGATCAACACACTATACCACTGAGGAGCAGGATGCTGGATGCTGACACCCAAAAGTTCACTCTATTAAAATGTCTTCGTTGTTACGCACTGAGCTGAGCTCTTGGAACCACAAAATCAGATGTCAGTCAACCCAGAAAAAGAGGAAGGAAAGCTCCAGCCTCCGTTCCCAGAGAAGAACAATGTTGACGACATTGACCCTGCAGTTATGAAGTAACGATGAGGAAATCAGATTTTTGCAAGCACTGGTGGTGGAGACAGTCTGTGGGTTAGGCAGTTATTTAGTCAATAACGAAATAAAAATAATAAATAATTCATGTTAACTGGTTAGTTACTACTGGTGGGAGAGTCATATAAAGTCTGTCACCTGTAATCAGGTGCCAGGTTTCCTCTACTGTAACTAATTCTCCTCCTCATACTGACATCTCAGATGCAGTCAGGGTCGTAATGAGATTTTAATGTAAACTTAGTGCAAACAGAAATTCAAAGCAAATGAATATCATCCACATTTACTGCTTTATCCCCTCACTGTCCTTACAATGCAACTCAACAAGAAAACACTGTTTAAGGAAACATAGAGACTTAAATGGCTGCGAATTTGCATCACTACAGTCTGATATTAACTTCAGATAAACATTAGCCATTAGTCATTTGGCAGATGCTGTCTCACACACACACAAAACTGGGGGTTCAGTTTCTTGTTCAAGGACCTTTAAGAAGCTGAGGATCAGACCACTGACCCTGTGGTTTGTGGACTACAGCTCTACCAGCTGAACTACAGTCTGTGGTTCACCAGTCACTCCTCTGCGTGCAAACTGGCACAGAAAGAAAACTTTTTGTAGGTTTATAGTCTTATAAAAACTGATAATAAAATACTGATGTATCATTTATAGTCACTACATCAGGTGGTTAAAACAGCTCCACCTTGATCCACTGCTGTTTCTGTCCCAAACTCTGTAGGTAACTTCACATTTTCACCTTTGAGAAGTTGTCAAATTAATCTGGACCAGACTTTCTACATTTATGTTACCGAAAGCAGCAAATTCTTCATTTCCATCTACATCCACACAGCTTTCTTAGTGAAGTACTTTTTTATTTTGTACTTTAAATAAACTTTAGAGTTTGGACGTTTTGCATTAGCTGCATTTAGCTGAGGATCAGGCCACTGACCCTGTGGTTTGTGGTCTACAGCTCTACCACCTGAACCACAGTCACTCATCTGCACGCAAACTGGCACAGAAGGACAACTGTAGCTTTACTCCCTCATCACACACATTAAAGTCTGGTTTCTTTTCATTGCCAGCATAAGCAGGACTGTTTACAGCCAAACAAAACCTGACTAGTCTTAAACAACCTGAACGTTTCCTCACCTCTGCACAGACTGAAACGATGAGCTCGAAGTGACGTCCTGCAGTTATAACAAACCGACATGTAGCTACGTGTACAGAGCTGCTGGCTGTTCAGAAAAGAAGAACGATGAAGTTTGGCTAGTTTGGTCAGCTGCTGCTAAAAACAGACCAATCCAGCCTGTGGCAAGACTTAAATTAGCATGTGTTAGCTCCTTTTGGAAGTTGTTAGTTTCGGTTGCAACGTAGCCCTTCGTGCTACTAACTATTTAAACGTTAAGGATTTGTTTTTTTGGTAATTAAACTGAATAATTAACGTGATTTGTAATAATTTAGTTCAAATACACTCTGTATTGTTAAGTGTCCCTAGCTCCCGATAACCTAAAGCCTCATAAACAAACGCTTAAACCTGCTAACATTAGTTAGCTTGCTAGTTAGCCATTAAAGTTAGAGTCCGTCATGTTAGCAGACAAACATGACAAAAACAGGAAATTCCCTTCAAAATAAAACGATCCGGTTTATCGAAACGATGGTTTTACCACCTGTTCAACCTTACATGTCTTATTTTGAAAGCGCTCGCCGGAAGACACCCATCTGCTTCTCAGCACCTTGACAACCTGAAGTTAACCAAGCGAACAGCTAGGAGAAAGTTAGCTGGTCAACGGTAGGTGGCTAGTTATCAGCTAAAACAGCCCGAGCCGTTTGTTTTCAAATAACAACTTACAAGGCAGAAGGCGTTCAGAACCAACTTAATGGAAGGCTTGCGCAAAGAAAACCTCAAACATTTTATCTTCTGATGGTTTTATACAGTATTTTTATAGTTGGTCTTTGTTCGCTTACCTTGGTCGAAGGTGCGGTAGCTGTCGTCTCTTCCTCTACTGCTTTACCGCAAGCTTGCGTCACGACCAGTAAGAACACAGCCCGACACCTAGTGGCCAAACCTGCGCGCTGCAGCTGTCTGCACGTTACTTCGTGTTACTTTTTTACTCCGCTACAAGTGAGAGAAAATGTTGTACTTTCACTCCACTGCATTTATTTTCGTGCATTAATTACTGATGACTTTCTGCAGGTTTATATTCTTATAAAAACTAATAATTAAATACTGTTGTATCATTTCTGGTCACTACATCAGGTGGTTAAAATCAGCTCCACCTTTACCCACTGTGGTTTCTGTTCCACAGTCTTTAGGTAATGACACTTATTACCATTATTTTCACCTTTGAGAAGTTGTCACATTACTACATTTATGTTACCAAAAGCATTCAACTCTACATTGTTTAAAATGCAGAGCTTTCTTAGAAAAGTTAGTAAAGTTTTCTTAAAGTTACTTTTGTATTTTAAGTAAACTTTAAAGCTTGGACTGACAGGAGCATCCTTTCTAAACTTTTGTTACCTCTATACTGGACTACTGTAATTCCCTACTAATAGGATGTCTCAGTAGCTCCCTAAAAAGCCTCCAGCTGATCCAAAATTTAGGGCAGAATTTAAAATCCTTCTTCTCACATATAAAGCACTTAATATTTAAGCCCCTTCATATCTTAAAGACCTCATAAAACCATATCATCCCAGCAGAACACTCTGCTCTCAGAGTGCAGGTCTACTTGTGGTTCTGAGTTTCCAAATGTAGAATGGGAGGCAGAGCCTTTAGCTATCAAGCTCCTCTCCTGTGGAACCAGCTCCCAGTTCATGTTCGGGAAGCAGACACTGTCTCTACTTTTAAGACTAGACTTAAAACTTTACTTTTTGTTAAAGCTTATGGTCACAGATGGTTCAGATGACTCTGAACCATCTCTTAGTTATGCTGCTATAGACTTAGACTGCTGGTGGACTTCCATTAGCACACAGAGCTCCTCCTCTTTTCTCCATCTACTATTACACCACCACTGCTTGTTATTAATTTTGTGTCTTCTCCCTCCCGCAGTTGTGCTTCTCTCTTTCTCTCTTTCTCTCTCTCTCTTTCTGCAGGTATCCTTGCTCTTGGAGCTTCATGCTCCCAGTGTGCAGTTGCTGGCTTATCCAACCTGCCCAAATGTTTTATTGTTGCCTCTTGTTGTTCTTTTTTCTCTTTATTTCCGCTCACCCCAACCAGTCAAGGCAGATGGCCACAGACTATCTCCTAGTGCTGCTCAAGTGGGATTTGTATATAATTCCATATAGTTGTCTTGTTAAATTCTGCAAGGTCTTAAACCTTTAACACTGTGAAGTGCCTTATATATAAATATATATATATTGTTTGTTTGTTTATTTTACCTACTTTAAATACTAAAATACTCCAAAAGAACTCCAATAAGAAAAAAAAGTGGTTAATTTTGTGTTGTGTTCAAACTGAATACACATTATAACTGCATAAAAAATACTTTTACTGCATACAGTGGTGTAGAACTGAGAATTATCCTTGATGTGTTTCTGGTTGTTTTCGCAACATGTGGAAGATAATATACGCATTCAGTAATGTTTGCTCATTAGTTTTATGATGTCGTATGTTTGCATTTGATGTGGTGTGACGCAGCCAAGTGACTGCTGTGCCCATGTCAGCGCCTTTCTCCCAGATTATATCAAGCAGTAAAAATGTAACTGGCTTCATGTACACATAAAAAAAATCCCCAGTCTCTCCCTAAACGGTGTTGGCGTTCACCACCGAGTTTTATTAAATATTAACAATTTTTCTAATTCATTCACTGTTTTATCAAATGGACTCACAGCAAACCTGAGGTTTTGTCTTACGCCAGCAGATGTCACTGCACATTAAACACAGAGGCACAGGCTAATGTGAAAAACAGCATGACATGAACAATGATCTTATTTAACTTTCTATTTGAATCACACACACACACACACACACACACGCAAATACACAATTCACAGTTACTTAACTATACTCTTTGGAAAAGAGCAGAACACACTCTGCTGAATTTCCTGCATTTATATTTTGGTTCATAGAGAGGAATTAGCTTTCAATTATTTGGCAGTTGAGAAAGAAACGGTGATTAATGAGAGAAGAAGCTAGCGCACGTTGGGGCACCGTTATGTAAAAATCTGAGATTGCAGGGTAAAAAAAATAAGAAGATTTTATTTGAAATGATTTTCCTGCGAGGCGGCACGGTTGTGCACTGTCGCCTCACAGCAAGAAGGTCCTGGGGGTCGGCCAGGGTCTTTCTGTGTGGAGTTTGCATGTTCTCCCTGTGTTTGTGTAGGTTCTCTCCGGGTACTCTGGCTTCCTCCCACAGTCCAAAGACATGCAGTCAGGTTAACTGGGGACTCTAAATTGCCCGTAGGTGAGAGTGTGAATGGTTGTTTGTCTATATGTGGCCCTGACATGGACTGGCGACCTGTCCCAGGTGTACCCTGCCTCTCGGCTGTAAGCCGGCTGGGATAGGCACAGAAAATGAATTAATGATTTTCCTGCTTATCAGTGATACACTGTGGCCACAGGCTGAGGACCAACACTTCCTATCTGCCAGTGTTTCAGTGTAGCAGCAATGAAGCCGTACAGTAATTCACACATTGGTACATTTAAAACCTAATTAAACTAACAAACTAACACGACACACACAGTGCAACATTCACATTTTTTCCTATGTACTATTTACACGTGGAGTCCCAATGCTGAAACTAGTGTTTATTCGTCTTGTCCAATTTCTTCTTCTCTTGGTAGTCACGGATCATTCTGTGAAATATTCCTGCAGGACAAAGGACAGTAGAAGGTAAAAAATAAAAAAATACAGTATTAAACAGTTTGAAAACTTGAAGCTGACGAACGAAAACTAATAGCTAATAACTTTACACATTCAGAGCAGGAATGTTTTAGCATTGAGACTGGAGGCTGCTAATTATGCTCAGATGTGCAAACTTCAAAAAGGTGACAAAGCTTTTCTCAACCAGTAATGAAGTCATGGCACTTGAAATTGAAGCCAGATGTTTATCCAACCAGGATCGACACAGGACCAGGATTTGCACATTAAGCCACATCCCTGCACAGATGCCTCACACATGTCCCTACTGGGAAGCTGGATGTTGCGTATGATGCGTTCAAGGCCTCACCTTGCTGTTGTTCGAGGTGCTGCTCTGCCTCCTGGATAAACAGGTCAAACATCTGCGTCTCGATGAACTTTTTGACAAAGTGCCGAGTGGTTTTGGACTCAATAGCTTTGTAGAAATTTCTCTTCTCGAACACGCCCCTTTCTGCGCCACGTCTGCGTTTCACATACGAGGCGTAATGGCCGACTGTTTTCACAAAGAACTGCAGGAAGGCCTCGGACACTACCCGGTTCAGCTCCTCCTCCGCTGGAAAGAAAGGCGAAGATAGTTTGTGCCGATGGAGCGACAGATCATTTCTGTTCCTTATGCGTTTGTGTTCGGAGTTTACTCACTTGATTCTTTCTGTCTCTTATTCAGTGTCTCTAATATTTCAGTTTTGAGCTTGGGAGGCAGGATGGAGCTTTCATCACCATTCTGGAAAAGACACATTTTACAGTGTTACACAAATTTAAAAAAGAATTAAAAAGCATAAAATGAATACCCAGACACTCACTGAAATAATGAATGTGTTCTCTTTATTCTCAGACAAGTCGACCAGCAGCAGCTGTGGTACAGAAGGAAGGAGGTCAATGGTAAAGTCAGTCAGTTTGTTAATATAATACTTTTGACCACATAGCTTTCTCTATGATCACTCACATCGCTTTGGTCCGTTACTTGGTCCAGCAGGCGCTTCTGCACTCCCAGCAGGTAGGGGGTGGGCGCCATCACTACATCTATCAGGATCTCCGGAACAATAGAGATTAACGTGTGCTGCCAGGTGAAAGGGTAAAGCAGGGCTGCCACTGCGTGGATGACCTGGGATAACGTGCTGCAGAGAGACACAGGAGCTCACGTCAGAGCGGGCTGTCCACAAGGGTATGAGAACGCACGGTATGACGACCATTTCAAAAAAACCACATTAAAAAAAGTAAAATAATTAAAATAAAGACATAAAAAATTTT